>JAPYYV010001335.1:5753-31685 GCA_030522625.1 Copidosoma aretas | reverse complement strand
GCATACGAATTTATAATATGGTTTCATTTCAATTTCTCCTTTCTACTTGTTTTATGATTACATTATGTTGACATATGTACAATAAAATGACATAAGGGTGTCCATCAGCTCGTCGGCCATGGCACTTAAGTCGTCAAGTGTGGCCGTCCCAATAAAATAAAGCATGCAGCTTGTCTGAGGAGGCAAAAGGTCAAACCACCTGCTCTTTAAAATCTCGTCTGAGATCTTATTTCCAGCGAGGGACTTCATTCGACGCAGCAGCAGGTACGACGGCTTTAAGTCAGCGAGATGAAGACTTCCGAAAAGCTTCCGAAGTTGCACGTCGGTAGAATCGGCGAAGCAGGCTATAATGGCCGTCTTAAAACCCTGGTACTGGTCCTCCGTCGGTAGGTTGGTAAGCACGTCACTGAGTTCCAAGACAGCGGGGCCGTCCAATGCCGCAACGACTGCGAGGTACTTGGCCCAGTCAGTAGTGACTTCATTGACCTTGAAGGCTGCCTCGACCTGCACAAACCACGTGGCCGGAGATTTTACCCAGAAATAAGGCAGCTGTGGCTTTGCGATAGCCATGTTGGCTGCAGGTAGTGGCGGGGAGTGCGGGTCTGCTGAGTGTTCGTCCTCTTTGGGAGGCAGATCCGTCACCAGAGCTTAATGCAGCTCTTCTTTCTTCTTCCGCAGCTGTCGACGTGCGTAGCGCTCCGCGCGCTGCGCTTCCTTGTCGGGGTCACCCAGGGCTGCGGCAGCCGAAACGCCTACCCCGGCGACGTGCTTATCGCTCAGCTTGTGCGGAGCCTTTACATTAACAGCACGGTTGAAAGGCTGCGTGTGTTATGGCTCAAGCGTAGGTATACAACAAAAAAAACATACCACCTTTTTTAGCACTATCCCGTTTTTACCCACGCTGTGATGTAAAGGCGTGCGAGAGAGGGCGAGATTGTCCGGCTCGTCGAACGTGCATGGACGCACAAAGAAAAAAAACTTGCGGTGGAAGAGAGAGAGACAGCGCGATAAATCTGGTAGGCCTAAGAGGTTATGTTGCCGGCCTCGTGTGCTCCTGTAAAGGGGGGGGGGGGGGGGGGGGGGGGGGGGGGGGGGGGGGGGGGGGGGCGGCGGGGGGGGGGGGGGGGGGGGGGGGGGGGGGGGGGGGGTTATGCAGGTGCGCGCACGTCACCAGCTGCGGTCGAGGCTCTTGAGCGAAATAACCAGCCTGCACAGGAGCGTGCTCGAGCGCGAACTCGGCGGCCCAGGGGGATTGACCTTGACTACAGGTCGTGGGATACGCGAGCAAATGATGACGATGGTGCGACCGAAGGTGCGACCGGGCGAGCTCAAATCGAGTGCGGTCTGCCCCCTTTTATTATAGTCTTGTTCACAGCACGACATTTACTCTTCACTATCACTGCTCGGCTTGCGCATCCTGGCAGGATCGCAACTTTGGGGTATTCCACGATGAGCTTACCCCGGGCTCGAGGATGACTGAGGTACGAGGCAGGTGAACACAGGGACGAGACAGCTTGTACATAAACTTATATTTATTGATACAAACTAGACAAAGAAAATGTCGTAAGGTATGTGAGTCGATCGAAGACGAGGCAAGTGCCGTCGTCGATGCTCGTCGTGTTGAGAGTGGCGGGCAGCGCTTGCCACCTAAAGGTTTTCAGGCAGCGCTTGCCACCAGGCTCGTTTGTTGCCTAAAACCGGCGCAGGGTGTCGCGTGTCACCATCACTTCATGCGCGGGATCAGCAGTTGTTTATGGCGCGAACTTTGTTTTGCACTTTGGCCAGCAGGAACTGCCACATATCTATGGTGCACGTGGATAACGTGTGTGTAGGTATGTGTTCGTGAAGAGTGCATGTGTATGTATAGTGCATGAGTGATATGTTCATGGGAAATAATTGCATAGGGCGTGCGTAATTCATGTGTAAAGTCTGAGTATGGAGTGTGTGTGTGTGTGTGTGTGAAGAGAGTGTTTGTGTGTGTAGTGTGGGTATGCGTGAATAAGTACGTGTATTTGTGGATTAGTAGTGGAGATTGTGTGCACATATAAAATATGCTCTATGACAGCGCCATTACATGAAGTTACCGAATCGCCATGGTAAAGCAGAAAGGGACGTCAGAGACCGTCAATCAACGATTTCTAGTAGTTACATGAAAACAAAAGAATGAACAAACAAAAAAAGGCAAAAATGGACTAGTAAGTAAGAAGTAAGCGAAGTTTGCCAGGGAGCCAGTTTTGTAGTACTGTACTAGTCTTATGTATACACTATGCAACACTATATACTTCTTAGGGCTAGCCACACAACATTGCGTTTAATTATTCAAACAATACTTCTGTTAAAATAATTATTTTCTTTGAATGCTACATTTTAAAGAAGACTTCTCCAACCCTCGTCTATCCTTGTCACCACGTCCTAAAGTCTTTTATATTTATTAAACATTTTTATTAAAATCTTGTAAATATCATGTCAAATAGTCAGCTAATTGTCAGTTAATTATTATCTGACGCTTAGCAGTCGTGTAGCGATATAACTTTAAGGAACGTCATGCTTCATTATTTAGCATCATGAATTAAGGACGTAGTAAGGAGCTAAAAAAAGGCAATATATGTGCATATAAATTGTTTAAATATTCAAATAAAACAGTTTGTGGCTAGCCCTAAGAAACTTATAGAACTGCATATTATGAGCATTAGATAGTGCTGAAATAATATCATTCTCGCAAGTTTTGCTCACTTGCTCTCTAATGTAATTGATTATATAATAATATCTTGTTTAGTGGTGTCTATTTCTAACGTGAACCTAGCACTCCTCGATACAACAATGCACAACTTAGGAAAACTAGTTAGAACGATTGATTAAAAAAAGATAAAGGGCCACATTATTTAAGTTAAAGGATATCGTTAGTATTAAGATTTGTAATGTATAATATGTAAAATAAATCACGTTAGCATGTAACATGTACGCTCAAAGATAATTTAAATAGAGTCACCCTTGTTTTGCCCGATACAGTAGCAGAAGTTAGCATGACGTACAGTTTGGTGTGTATTTGACCGTAACAACAACATTGAAAGGTTTCTTTGCTTTGCTTTATGTTAAGCGTACAAATTATACATAAACGAGATTTACTATAAAGTGGAACATTTATCATCTTGCAACAATCATAGTCTAGCCGCACATCAGTCCAATACATCGATATACATAATTTTCATTAGTTTAACGTTGTATGTATCAAAAAGTGCAATACTAACTTTGCAAATAAATACCATGGAAGCGCTAGTTGTTTTCATGGTCACAGCTAATGGGAATTATAACTCTAGACTGCCATGTGCTGTGAGCGCAAGTATAACGCTAATATGTACATATATTTCTACAAACTTTAGGCATGCCTTGTACGTTTTAATAAAGATGTACTGACCAGTACTTCTCTTACTATTCCAGCTTCGACTTTTTGCTTCCAAATTTCCAGCAGCCCTTTTTATTTTCAGTCTAAAAAGTCGTAAAGTTCATCAGTAGGTAAGCTTTGCTAGTACCACCTCACGCCGGTCCCAGCACACGTAGGTCACAGCTTACGTTAGTCCCAGCTCACCTACCCCCTCCAGCTTGTGCTAATTCTTACCTCCTCTAACTCGTACTGTTGGACGAACAGATTTTTACCCTCCATAGCTAGTGCTAATTTTTTACCGCCTCCAGGCTGATGACCATTATTATATTTTTAAGGAATTTTTAGGGAAAAAAGTTATCTGCTGACTCTAAAAAGAATTCTTCATCCGCTGTGGAGGACATGGGGAGCTGTTTGGAGAGCAAAATGCTTAAAATGTACACTGAAGTACATACTATTAGTTATACGTATGATGTCCTTCCCAGGCATGTGACTACAGAAAAGAGAGAGAAACATGTAAGTTACTGCTTGTTTAAATTCTTTATATAGATAAAGAATCTAAAGAAAAAAAAGAAAAATATAGAATACAAACAAATTATATATAGATAAAAATCTATCTTGCTTGATGAACAAGCAGTTGTCTTGTCAAGGTAACAAAACATACATTTGTGATCGATGTTTACTTTTTTTTGGGACTACTGAAAAAAAAGAAGCACATAAATTGGTTTGTAAAATTGTTAATCACTGCACAATATAGCTTTTATGGAAGAACAACATACAAAATATACTCATGTTCAAGAATTTTACTTACAAAAATAGAGTTTCTTACATAGTTTAAGCAAATTTCAGGTGCTTATCGGAACCCGTAGAAAGCGATCGTGCCTATTAGCAGCATAAAGCATTGGGTATCGGATTTTAACTATAAAATGCAGTTATGATGATAGGAGATCGCAGTATAAGAGCTGCAGGTAATGTAAGGAAGATGATAAAATGCTAGCGAAGTGGTTTGTAAATAACCTCTACTCACTTACGATGAATGTGCAAGAGTTATTTAAAAATCTAAGGCCAATCTTGAGCTTAACACTTGGAGAAAAACTCAAGTTTGACAGAGCTACTCCCTGTCCCATTTACAATAAGTATTTTAACACGAATGACAAGAAGATCCTAGACCACTGCTATCTTAAGGGAAAGTAAGTTATATTAATATTTTGTTAAGTGATGATGCTGTTTTCATTTAAAATAACGTGTATTATTTTTAAATATCGTTGCCTGCATACAATTTGTGCAACCTAAACCATTAAGACTAAAAAGTGATACCAGTGCTTTTTTACAACCTAATTGGTTATGATTAACATATAGTTATAAAGAATCTTGCTGCATGCTTTCCCGGATGAATAAAGCTTCTTCCACAAATGAACGAAACATACATATCTTTCACGAAATTTGTTGACGGAACTGACATAAGCCGTCACTTCATCGACTTCTTTAAATTATTGGCCTCGTTGCTAGATTAATTATCATCATACCTGGAGAATTTCAAAATTTTGGAGCGAGTATTCACCGAGGATGACAAATACACGCAAGACAAGATTATAATGAAGGGAAAGTGAGCGTTTCCATACGACTAGGTCCCTTCATTTTGGAAGCTAGAAGAGGAGAGTTCTTCTTCTCAAGATGATTTCTACAGCAGCTTGTATGAGTTTTATATTACCGATAAAAAGTACGAGCATGCTAAAAATGTTTGGAATGCATTTGAAATCGAGACACTGGGGCAGAATTCTGGCTTATATCTCAAGACACATATTTTTTTACTAGCCGAAGTATTTAAGAACTTCAGGAATAAATTGTCTTAAAACATTTAAGACTGACCCTGGTCACTATTATACAACACTAGACCTAACATGGGATGCCATGTTGAAGTATGAAAGGTGAATATTGAATAAAGTATTTCTTAGGTATGAATCTCAACATTCTAATATTTAACAAGTTGAATTAGAATTGTTAACGGATATAGATACAGTGATGTTCGTACAACGTGATACACGTGGTTGAATCAGTCAATGCTATGATCCCTGTGTTAATGCTTGTAGTAAGTATTCAAGAGAAGGCTATCAACTGATAAAGGTGAAAAATATCTGATGTATTACGACGTCAATAATTTATGTGGCTAGGCCATGACTCCACCACTACCTTACAACGGTTTTCGGTGGACACAGATATCCTTTGGTTATTTCAATCATTGTGGATGATGCTAGAATAGGTTACATCTTTAAAGAGGATCTCGAGTATCCTAAAGAACTTCACAATGCTCACAAATACCTGCCTTTCTGTGCTAAGCACCTGGCGCCTAGGCGCGCCTCCGGGGTCAAGGCAGGATAAGTTCAAGACTACACTGCATGACAAAAATCGCTACGTGATTTACTGTCGTTCTCTAAAATAGGTTGTATGTCATGGCCTTAAAATTACAAAACTTCGTCGAGTGAAACAGTTTAATCAGAAACCTTGGCTAAAAAAGTACATAGATCTTAATAGTGCTAGGCGTTAAAATTCGAAGATTGAGTTTGAGAAAATGCAGTTTAAGTTATTTAATAACACACTCTTTGGTAATCTGACGGAGAACCAGATAATGCATGTAGATGTGAAGCTTGTCAGCAAGTAGGATGGAGAGGCATACATTGAAAGAGTAAGTTTTCATAGCTGTGACATATTTGACGAGCAACTTGTAGCCATGCAGTTGTTACGAACCGACATCTACATTAGAAATCTAATATTTGTTGGACAAAGTGTATTGGATCTGTCAGAGACACTTGGATATCAATAACATTATGATTTTATGAAACGTAAGATAAATCACTGCAAACTCTTGTACACAGATATGGATGGGCTTCTACATGAGATAACTAACACGAACATTTACAATGATATTCATAAAAATATTCAAGAATTTGATACATCAGACTATCATACCGACAATAAGTCTTACTCACCTAAAGTCAATAGAAAAATTGTCGGCCTTATAAGCGATGGATGCAATGGAAAAATCAGGCTAGTATTTGTAGAATAACCAAGTAAAATGTATAGTGTGAGGATACAAGATTAAAAACCATTAAAAAAAGCCAAGGGTGTCAAAAGCAACGTAGTAAATGCCACTATAACTTCTGACGACTACATCGAATGCCTACACGACACAGCCAGCATGATTTGAGAGCAAAGAAACAAAAGATCACGTCACCACCAGCTGGTCACTGAAAAAGAAACAAAAATCGCGCTTAGTGCGCATGCCAACAAATAATACCTGCAGCCTGGCCGAACAGATTCATTACCATTGGGCCACTACAGCATCATAGACCATGTAAGAGAGTTGCGAGTCAGTCAGATAGTAGAAGCAGGAGAGGGAGTTACCCCAGTGGAGTCACCGAAAAAGGAGTGGGCAACTCTATATCAGGAGGTGTCGCAGCCAGCAGAACTCATTCTGTTCTTGAGCAGAGTTCCGAATAGGACTAAAATTGACCAGCAAATCTTTAAAGCGGGTCTTTACCTTGCAAGCGACCCAGATATACTTGAGGTCAGTATCACACACACTCACGCGCGCATACATACGCACACACACACACACTCGCTAATTTTTTTTCCTACAGTTAGATCTCGCTTTGGTCGATAAAATTGGCAACAACGGTCTCCTACCAACCAAAAGACTAAGCGAGATAAAAGTGGATCACCACTATGTAGTCAACAAGCTGATGATAGCAAAGGCGAGGTTTGGACCCAAAATCGTCACCGAAATGCAGGCACGTGTATCGCGGCGATGTTATTTGTAAGGGCATAAGATCAACCTTGATATAAGGCCCGTGATCGCACCCAGTGGGAGATTTCTAATTTTTCTTGAAAACAATCAATGTGATTAAACAGAATATCCTATAATAATAATAATTCCCTTTCAAGTATAGTGGTAATGTGCTGCAAATTAGATAAAAATTATTCAAAAAACATAATCAAAATTTTTAGGTTAGGAAATTCTTAAAGTTTATTGATTTTTGAAAAATTCCATTTTAATCTAAGTAATTTTGGTTTAAAAAATGGAATTTCCTTTTTTTCTTCTCATCTATTTTTATTCTAAATTAAAAAAAAAATTATACATAATAAGTCATTTCAACCGCGTTTTATGCATAATTTAAAGCAATGCACACTATGTTTTATTAAAAATATGTACGGTAAGACTAGCTTACTTATTGCACTTGTGATTAAAACCTGACTAAAAATTTGCGTCAGGTTTAATTTTTATTTTACTAAGAATGTTAATGAATTATTAGAAATGAAGTATTCTCCAGTTAAAATGGCTTTAATTGTAATAAAGTTATTATGAATAAAATGGTTTCTATAAATTTCCTAATATACAAAGAATTTTTGTGTATTTTTTGTCCACTTCCGGTACTTAAAAAGTTATGGCTATCATTATAAAAAAAAAACTATGGATCATGATTTATTTAGTCACGTTAGTCAAAAATTTTTTCTTTTAATGTGTACTAATTTTTCTGGGTTGTAGTTACCAAACCATTTTACAATTGCAATACTTTGGCTTACTTTATGAAATTTTATCTTTGATTTAGTTCTGCTGGATTTCTTCTATCGAAAATCTACAAGAAAACCTAAAAATCGCTTGGTAAAAACTGTAGATAATTGTCCACCTTATCTACTTTGATCATTTCTTATAAAGATTATTAATAGGTAAGGAAAAATGAAAAAGGATCTTTTTTTTCGATTGAAATGTCTCTGATTGGAATAAATTTTTTGAAACATTGATAATTATTATCAATTTCTTAACCATAAAGAATTATTTAAATCACCAAGCTAGTATTTCTGCACTCACGGATCCGCAATCCTGTTTGTTATATAAAATATTCAGCTAATCTTGTTTCGCTTAATCTTATTGTTTAAAAAAGTATATTAGGTAAAAAAAAAATTTCTTATTTTTTATTGAGGTTATAAGGACCAAAATTAATCACAAGCGCAATTCTTCAGCATGTTTTACCGTACCTCTTTTTAATTCAACTGACTGGGCGTTTTTTACGTAAAATCTTCAAGAAACCTTAAAAATCAGGCTTTTCTGAGGTTATATATCATAAAACCCGATAGAAATGATATACTATGAATGGTTTTTTTTAAACTAAGAATATTAATAGGTTAGAAGAAATATAGAGGATTACACTTTTAGACCGAAATTACTTGGATAAGAATGTAATTTCTAAAAATTCAATTAACTTAATGAATTTCCTAACCTCAAAAGTTTTTCGTGCATTTTAAATAATTTTTCTCTATTTGACAGCACATTACTATTTCCTTGAAAAAAAATTATTAGTATAGGATGTTTTGTTCAGTCACAGTAGATTATTTTACGAAAAAATCGGGAAACTGCCACTCTGCGGCGCGATGATTCCAGCCGCGAGATTCTTTTGGTTACGTTGATAATAGTGATTATATTTGCAAAGGCATAAAATCATATAGATGGAGGTGTCATACATGTATATTGCAACCAGTTACTTTATTTAGTACACAAGAATGAATAAAATCTTCCTAGAGTGTGGATCGAACACAAAACCTCCTGTCTACCGGACAAGTGCTCTACCATTAGGCTTACGGGAATCTGTATATCCACGTACGCAGGATGTGTACCTATTTTAAAAGGCGCATATAGATGAAGGTGCCGTACAGGTATATTTTAACCAAGCACTTTTAGCTCACAGGAGGTTGTCTGTTTGATCCACATGTGGGGATTTCTACTGTATTTAATCAAGCTATGAGTGAAAACATAGCTTCTTTAAGATGAAAACTAATATAATCCCACGGTGTGCGTGGATACACAGCTCCCCGTAAGCCAAATGGTAGAGAACTTGTCCGGTAAATAGGGGGTCCTGTGTTAGATCTACACCTGGGGAAAATTTTATCCATTCTTGTATACTTAATGGATTGGCTGAGAGTACTTGGTTGCAACATACCTGTGTGGCTCCTACATCTATATTTGCCTATTGATATAGGTACACATATATTTGCTTGAGTACTCGTTAGTGTCACATTCGATTTGAAAAAAAAAAATAGTTTTAACTTTAACATTTTACTGTTTATATATATAATACAATATTTTATAAATTATTATTATATTAAATATTAGTATTAGAATAAATAAACAAGATTACTCGTAAAAAAATGATTAATAACTTTCTTATGAAATATTTCAAGTTTGTCATAAATTTTTAGAATTTTATTTACAAATTCATACAATTAATTGTGTGAGAAAATTTTGATAACAATTTAAAACATTTAAATTAGCGCCATCTAAATTTTTGGAATAGTATAAAGATGCTTTGGCTAATCACTGATCATAAGATAACTATAAGTGATAGAAGCTTTTTCAATAGGATTGTGGCAATTGTATAAAATTTGTCATTAATGCGCAAAAAATGTCAGGAGCATACGTGCATTTAATCTAAGGAATTGATCTAATAATCTTAGCAGCCATACATTTTTATATCAATCCAACATAGATAAGATGAAATTTATTAATAAGTTCGATTATTTTTCAGATGTTTGTTATAGTGTATATAGTTTTTCTATAAGTACTGAATTAATAAGTAATTGTTCTAAGACAAGAGCGAGTGACTTAACCTAAAAATGGTTATGTATGCGTTTTAAATAAATGCACTCGGTAATATGTTCTAGGATAAATTTGATTAATTGTTATCTGAAATCACTATACAGCCCGTCTGTGTATGTGTCTATAGTCCTGGCCCAAGCAATCGTTTTTGCAATTTTAACAATGGTAAAGTCATCTTTTTTTAGTTAAGAGAAAAGATAATGTGATACTTACAAAAATTGATTGGCTAATTTTTGAACGAAACATTGTGGAATGAACCCTAATGCAATGTCAAATAGTACTAAGTATTTGAAGGCAAAGGTGAATAAAAATGTCAAAAAAACAAATACTGTTTATTTTCAGTATTATTCGTGTTCATAGACACTATCGCTTGCGTTATAAAAATGGAAAAATATTACAAAATCACGAGAGTATAATAGCGTACCCAATAAGTATAGAAAAGACAACCTTGGTTTTACTTTTTTTTTAGGAATTGGCAGCAACGAAACGAACAACCAACTATTGTTTATACTGTTAAAAAAAATCAAATAAGAGAAATGGATTATCGTACGATCTCCAAAATAGTATTACAGGAAATATGGGCAGCTCAAAAAGAATTTACACATTGCTGGTGAAGTCGAAATTGTACACAGTATATTGGATGATGTATAAAATAGAACGATTCTCTTAAAGCAGCTATTGTATTAGCAAAAGACAGGCCTCTATTGTTTTTCGAAATAATAAATCAATTCTTATGTGTAAAGTGCTTAATATTCCAGTTTGCAATGGTTATAAATAGGCTGAGCTGATTGGTTATATATTCAATAAAGAAAAAGTAGGGCAAGAATGTGATTAGTTGTTGTCCATATGGTAGCACACCATGATATAAATATATATATATGTATATATATATATATATATCATCGTTTATGAGCCATGACAATGAGTAGAAACAGATTATTGAAGACCATTAGTCGACATTCTCATAGTCGTACAAGGTTTTAAGTTATAATAAGTGATCAGACTCAGCCTGTCAGGTTGCTGATTGGTCGATAAGCAGTTTGTTCCACAATGATCTGGTTCATCTGGAATAGATCTTCACTACAAGATTAACAATCTTGCGTAATATTAGAGTGAGACAGAGTATACAATAAGCGGCAACTGCACAGAAAGCAATGGTCATGTAAAAAAGTATTTTTTTGAATTTTATGTAAAAATAAAATTGATGATGAACTGATGTCATGAAATAAGCTGCAAAAAATATTCATCAAAGGTAAACAAGATATTTAAAGTCTTAACTCATTATGTGTATTTGTTTTCAGCACAGCAAAAACGCCAATATTATTAATTGGGATATTGATAGTAGTTTTCGTCACAAATGTGTATTACAAGCATCCTTGGGCCCACGGACAGCCCTTATCAGATGCACATAAGTTATGAATCCTCTTTTTTCTACCAAGGGTGAACGAGGGTTGCAAAAGTGCTGGAGGTATAAAAAGGTATTTTATTTTAGTAGAAATACCAAAAATGGCTTCTGATGCTTTTTATTGATAATGTTGACATTAATAATTTTAACCATAATAAAAATACTGCGCACCCTGAATTTTACAAGTATTGGGACTAACGTTCTTTTTAACACAGCACACAGAAAGCATGTGACCTATGGGTCATTACCTTTGGACGCTGTACCAGAGTATTTAAGAATTTTCGGTGCAAGGGGATATGACGAAGGAACATACTAAATAAAGACAGACCACTTCAATCTAACAAGAGTTATTATTAAATATGTTACAAAGAAAGAACTAGCACTATTGCTTGATATTTAAATGTACAATCTTATATTATAATATTATACAATAAGTAGCACAGCAGGTCTTAGGAGTATTACATTAGAGCACCATGTGCATAGAAGGATTCTCTAGTGCAGTGTTAGTAGGCTTCTGCGTATAGCTGTAGGCTCGTATATCGTGACCCTTAAGTTGGCTCATGCGGATCGATATAAATAATGATTTTAGACCGAGAAAAATTATTGTTCATAGCTTAAGCACTGGACTCTTGATCTCTTTTTCGAAATTTGTAGGTCAACTATTTTATTTTGAAGAAAAAAATGTTAAAAAATTCGACAATAACATTGTTTTTTATGTAAATTTCTTTATAAGTCCTAATTACTTGGCAATAAATAATTAAAAGGGAACATAAAAAATTGGATTCAATGATATTATGCGTTAAGAATAGATTCTCAACAAAAAAATTACAGGGAAAACATTGAATAAAAAAAAAAAAATTTAGTATACTACTAAATTTTAGGCTGATAACAAATATTAAGTATACTAGAGAACACAGAAATAAGGTTATTCTTACTTTCTTATAATAGTATAATTGTTGACGTAACTACCAAATTTTTATCATTTTGACTATCATTTAAATTATTATATCATATTTTACTTAGGGTCACCACTAGGTCCTTTCGCTTGATACGGCACCGAACGCATGAGCTACCTTAAATACAGCGTCTGTCTGTACAGATAAGTGTTCTTACTGATAGACGATGACACCAAGTCTTTATAGATTCTGGTTATTGTCCGGATAGTCAAGTTACATTGAAGCCAATTACTGGTAGGAATATACTATTTTTTATAAGAAAGAATATAGAGCGTAATGTCAGTCATTACTGCGATAAGCGAGATCTTTAACAAAAATTTAAAGTGTAAAAAATCTCTGATTGTCTGAAAATTGATAAACAAACGATCTAAAGCTTCTTTTCTTTCGGCCGTGGGGTGTTATCGACTTTTGTGTCCTCGCGGCAAAATAAAATGTTTTCATCTACGCAGGAGCTATAACGACTTATTTTGTCTTAATATGTAAACACTTATTTTTGCTTTAACAATTGACGTTTCATGACCTACTGATTGTTAGTAGGCTTATCGTCTTGCATACTTATACAATACATTTGTTTTCAAAGACGAAATGATTAAAGCATCAATTTACCAAAAACCTTTCTTTTATGATTTTGATTACTTTTTTCTTGGCTTAAGATGCATTATTAACTTGAAGAAGAGTTTTAAGAACATATTTCTAGTGTTGTTTTATTTAATTAGTATCAAAATAAGAAAATAGTCTTAGCCATGGACCTTAAATAAATTGAAGGTACCTATAAATGTCGCGTTAACTCATCCATGGATTATAGCTACCTTTAAAGCTTGATGATAAGCGACGTAAAATTACTTGCTATGCGTAGTAGCAGTCAGCTTTATCTACTTTAAATTAGGCAAGGTCATAGATTAGGCACATTAAGGTTGATTGTTGTGCTTACCGTGTGATCTTTAGGTACATAGAAAGTCAGCCTCAAGTCTATAGATCTAGTAACACTAGATCCTTAAACTGATAGCGCCTAGAAAACAAGTCGGGACTAGTACCCATCGAAAAAGACTGCTGGCATGACGGTTTATGAATTATTTCCATTTTTTTACGAATTTTTATCGTCAGTTATATACCTACAGTTAGCCTTACTATAATACATTACCTAATACTACTTTCTATATCCCTCTTGATTTAAAAAAAAGCGTCCTTATTAGTAAAAAGCTATAAAATCACTTGGCTATACATTATTATAAAAAGCAGTCATAAGAACAATCCTTTTTTGAGATAGTTTAGCCTTTAGCCCAATTTTTTATGACACAAAAAAAGTTTTTGAGCCGATCGATAACCAGAGTCCATGACAACATTCTTTCATCATCTATCTGTGACCAAACACATCTTAGCAGACAAAAGCTGTTCTTAAGCTTAATGATAAGCAAGCCTACAGCTGTTGGTAGAAGTCTACTTACTTCCCGCTATGGCTTTGATCTATCAAACAACCACATTATGCCGTATTATAATTATTTTAACACCACACCTAGCTCAAAACTGACTCATACGCCCCTGCTACCCAGGGCAGTAATGTATCAGTCCGGGCTCAGGTAAGGTAAAAAATTAGATACACACCACAAACAGAGAAAAAAAATGATCAGATCGCATGTTTGTCCCTCTCAGCTTTGCCTCGGGTGACAATTGATATGCAATCTGGGACTTTCTTTATTTTACTGCCCAACGTGTCTAAATAGGTATCAAAGTAGTTGTTATGATTATAATATGATAATATAATATATAATTACACCCATTACTACTGGGATGTAGTGTGTATAACACTATTTGTGCCCGATTTGTAACAATTTGATAATCAAACTCAATTACATAAATTGCATCGTCATGATTGTGTGCATGACTTTTGTTCCCTCTCGTTTTACCCGCTTTTAGCAAGTTGTAGGTCACAGCATGCCAAGGAGCGTATTGAAAGGTTGTGTGCTTTTTTCTTGCTATGTTTAAAAGAGGTAAGTGCAAATATTGGTAAAATTAGGAGGGCGAGATGTGATCTAAGTCCCTAAGATGCATTTGTTTTAGTCCTTAATAGAAATAACAGTGTCGAATATGGCCGCCATATAAGTGTGGTCGAGCAGCAAACCAAATGTACCTTTCTATTGCTAATTTCTTGTATCCAGCCGGGGACGCTATGTATGGTTAGTAGCTGTTTAGTAAGTCTGTATATTTTGTTTGCTCTATCGTCTGTCCCTTGTTATCGTTCCTCCGAGATAAAAGTGTCCTTAGGACAGCACAAAAATAAGACATCCTTCGAAAGTTCTATTTCCTCTCACTAGATTTTTTTCTGGGTTATGACAGTCCGATGGCGGTCAAGGTAGAAAAGAATTAATTGATCTAATATTTATAGATTTTGGACATAGTGGATGTGACGAATTAGATAAAGTGATCTACAAAAGAGGTTTGTATCGCAGCATGGTAACCACCACAAGAGTAATTTTGTAGCTGACCGGAACCACTAGGGATCCCAATAAGTCCACAAACGGTTTTATTTAGAAACCGGTTTACTGAGATTTACCGGAAACTGAATTTCTTAACTATACAATATTACCATTTTAAAATGACTCGGATGATGAATACTTGTTAAAACCATAAATTGTATGTTCAGTAACCTCACAAAATCTTTTAGATTTCGAAAACTACACCCATCATATCCCACAATATGAAATTTATCTTTGCACAAAAATAATATTAATCCATTGTTTAACGACTTCACATTCAAATTTTATTCTGTGGAAATCTAATACACTAATATAAGCCGCAGCATATTCAAAGAGACTTACACCCTAAAGGAAGTACAGAAGAGAAGAATTATTGTTAGATACTTGATCATACATAACCTTGACGAACATTACCACGAGATATGATGAATATTGCCGACCTTAAGACAATTTCCAAGAAACTGAAAGAATTTATAATGTCGGTAGCCAATATTACCGCCTTTTCCAAATGAGGTTAAATATCAGTTTTAAATACGAGCTGATAATGTTAAAGCATTTACAGTGCTTTATTGCCATTGTTAGAGAATATGCAAGATTTTATCTTTCATTTAGAAAAGAAACGGGATTTGATTCGTACCTTGCAGTCCCTACTATATATATTGAGCTACGATTCGCTAACTTGCTGCGCCAACAGCCAGACCGATCGATTATGGTTTTAGGTCAGATAAAAACCTGCCTTGTATCGTTACATACATAGAGACACCAGACAGCCAAGATTGAAACAGGAGAGCGAGTCAAAGCAAGACTGGTGTCGAGAGTACTGTTCTTTTTTCTTGGAACTTAAAATACCATAAGAGTCACTAAAGTATTACTGACCGATTTTAACGAAATCCTGCAAAGTGGTAAAGGATAAAAAATAAGAAAAATCGAGTTTTTAAGCCACGAAGTAACATGATTAGAGGGTAAATACTACCGTTGAATTCTCACCCTTAAAATATGTTTTCGTAGACATTTTCATTTAATCTTTAAATTTTAGGACTAAATAGATTCTTCTTTTGATTCTTCGGTTTATTTTAAGCATACATTAAAATATGTAACATTTTATAAAAACTTATTGGCTAACGGTAAAAAATTCGCTATGTTTTGAAAATTTGTTTTATGCGAATTTTGGTTGCATATTGAAGAACTGTTATTCAATGTTATTGCAGCCAATCAGAAGTTTAAAATATTTAATGAATCTGGTAATTTAATGGCTAGTCATCAATAACTAGTTAAATTTATTAAAATATTTATCTGTTAAAGCTATAATTTTCCGGTGTAATTACGTGTATTTGATATTTGCATCAGGCGTGAACTCATTCTTGAAAACATAGCTAATTTTTGGCGGAAAATCAATGAATTTTTAGAAAAATTTGCGGACGATCTTTCATAGTTGAAACATACTAATAAATAGATGAAAAATTTTATTCTCTTAGAAACTATTTAGTCAAAAGAAATCATTAACAAAAATGTGATTAAGGGTAAGAACATACAAGGAGTTCTTACACCCTAACTATCCAAATCCGCTACGAAAAAGCACGTGGTTTTTTTTTCAGATAATCTACTATCATACACATTTTTGTTAAATCCGGTGAGTGACATTCTAGTATGTTTTGTGTAAGTAGACTAATAAAAATTTTACTAGTCTTAGCCAGAACGATTCAAAGAATGGAGAGGCAAGACAAAGCAAGCATTTAGACGATTGATTTATATATACATAGATTGCATGAATACATAACGATTAAATTATGAATAAGAAAGCAATAGAATTAGATCACAAAGATCATTTAATGCTATCAAGGTTAACTAGAGTCGCTGGAGGAAAATGAGGTATGAATAATAATAAGATGACCTCTCTTAGACAAAAATTCAAGAAAGCACACGAAATTTTCTTAAAGTTGGTTATTGAAAGACAAGCGGACTTAGATAAAGATGTCACTCCTAAAGACACACTAGTTATCAGAGAATTTAAAGACAAAATACAATACAAACCTATTGAAACATATGACCTTGTAATAAGACTGGCTATAGTCAGAGGACAACTTGCAGACATAGACAAATTGTTCTTAGAAGCACGTCGTATGGACGTGAACTCTACACAATAAAGTGGCACTTTAGAGGAGAATATATACATTGAATCACTGGATAGAGTAATATGAACTTTGAGGTTAAAAAAGTGAAATGTATGTAAAGTGCAAGAATCTCTTGACGGTCTTGAGATAAGCCTTAAGAAGTAAAAGTGCTTCCCACGAATTAGCTAATAAAACTTGATTATCAACAGGAAATGAATTAGCCGTGCGTATTTATAGAGCGTAAAAAAAAAGATTATAATTTTAGTACTACACATTGACGATGTGAAATTTGCGGATAATCACATGAAAAAGTTAGATGAAATCAAAACAAGGAGAAAATAAGTTGTTGATGAAAAAACACACAGAACAAAAGAAATTGCTTGGTATACAAATGAGATTAACAAATAATTTCGGCATCTTTACAGTCAGAATACAAAAAAATACTTATTTACAGACTTAATATGTAGCTTTTGCATTCTACTATCTATCAAGGTATCAACTTAAACCATCGGAAATTGACTGGAAAGACGTACAAAGAATATATAAGTACTATATCTATGGAGGCACAACAAATTCATGTTCGATCTCCAGATGCAAGGGTAACAACTTTTTTCTCATAAAGGATTTAAGTTTTAGGAATTTGAAGGATTTAGCGGCAATAGCCGGCTCCGGGATAGATTCAGCTTGTGACCCCATCATGCGGAGAAGTCAGAAAACATTTAATCCAATTCTTTTTACATGTGAATCTGAATATCTCGCAATCAGCACAGCATGTTTAGAACTTGTTTGAGTAGATAAAACCACCAAAAATATGAATAAACGGGCGATGTACCGGATTACTATATAGTATAGCAACCAGTAAGCTATAAAATGTACTCAGACGAGAACCATAAACTAAAAAACTTTAAAAATAACTAAAAAGAAGAGAACCATTCGGTAGGGAAAGTCACATGGGTAGCATCCATCAAGACTATATCCAAGCTAGTATTTTATAGAACGATGTCCTAGTGGAAAGAAACACGATTTTAAAAATGAAGCAGTTCTATGGACAAAATTTCTACCAATAGATGTTCATAAATATCTTGCATATAAATTTTAAAATATTCAGAATTAAATAAGTCTTTACTAATTTCCTTTTCAGATATAACTATTCTCCTTAGTTTATTTTGGTCTTGTCAAATTAGCGAGGAAGTGGAAAAAAATCTGCAGATTCATCGCCAAAACAACTAATGTAAGGGCCACATTTCAAAAATATTGCGGAAAACAATTTCAAAGTCAAGAGCTCTTGCTTACTACAAAACAGACTCGTAAGATGTTTACGATTCTCAGTCTCTCTGCTTTCCTTGCTCTGCTGCTCAACTCAATTATAAGTACAATATGCTTAAGGTGCATCAGGGCGTCTACTAGGTGTTGCAATCCAGAACGATTTTTGATTCGACCGGATCCGGCCTTATTGACGCCAATCCGGTCGGATCCTGATATTGTAAAAATGTCTATTTGAATGTGTGTTACACATAATATGTGTCTGTCAGTAGGTTCTCATTATAACCTAAATAAAAGTAGTTGCAAAATTTAATTATTGGAATGAACAAATAAGATATTCATTTAGTATTAAAATTGACTTTTTATTCATTGATATATAGGGCATTCCACGTGAAATGTGACAAAAAAAAAATTTTTCTCTCAAACTCTGGCGATCGAAAGTACTCTATCAGGAAACGTTACTAAAATTTATTCAGATTTTTTTACCATTACCTCTGCCGTCAGTGACTGTCACAAATTTTGAGTTTTTCATTAGAAGGAAAGATTCTTTATCTTGTAGACAAATCCATGCGTAAAAAAAAAAAAATTAATAACTGCTTGTTATCATTTTTTCCGTAGAATACGATAAAAATATTTTTTTAATTTTTGAGGCTAGAATTCTTTCTGTTTTAAAGGTTTTAATTTTTAAAATCAATTTTTTAGAAAGTATGACGGTTTTTTTTTTTAATTTTTCTTTTCCTTAAGTTAGCTTAGAATGTGTACGTTAAAAAAATTTTGGTCTTACGATGAATGTAAAAACATTGTAAGCGCTAGAGGGTGCTGAATGTTGAAAAACACAGTTTTTTCATTATATCTTATTCCATAGGACAAAAAAATATGTGCACAGAACAAATTTTAACACAACCACAAGATTTGCATACGATTCCTGTGTAAAATTTGTCGAACATAAAATAGCGGATCCAGTATGGCGGTCAATATTTATAAAATGGCAAAATTTTGCAAATTAAAAAATACTACTATATTCAACGTAACATTTGCAGTTGAAAATGTGTCTTGCAAAATTTTTAAAAAATGGCGTTGATTTCAGGAAAAAATCTAATAAACATATCGATCTTGCCTCTCCGAAATAAAGGAATCTGCAATACCTCTATTGGCTCTTTTCATTGCGGACAGTCTATTGCGGAGCTCTATTTGGTACCATGGGACTGCGCCCTTACTGCATTTACTTCAGTATCGAACAATCGTAAAATGGCTCTTAAGCGATCAAAGTTGGCTGCTATACTAGTGTTAATCCCCTAGTGTTAATTTTTTAATTTGCAAAATTCTGCCATTTTTAAAATATTGACCACCATATTGGATCCGCCATTTTGAGTTCGACAAATTTGACACAAAGATCGTATGCAAATCCTGTAGTTGTGTTAAAATTTGTTCTGTACACATATATTTTTTGTCTTATGGAGTAATATATAATGAAAAAGTTGTAATTTTTAACATTCAGCGCCCTCTAGCGCTTAGGATGTTTCTACTTTCATCGTAAGACAAACATTTTTTAACAGTACACATTATAAGCTAACTTTAGGAAAAAAAAAATTAAATAAAAAATCGTTATACTTTCTGAAAAATTAATTTTAAAACAAAAACCGTGAGAACAGAAGGAATTCTAACCTTAAAAATTTTAAAAATAATTTTATCGTATTCTACGGAAAAAATGCTAACAAACAGTTATTATTTTTTCTTTTTTCATACACATTGATTCGTCTACAAAATAAAGAATCTTTCCTTCTAATGAAAAACTCAAAATTTGTGACAGTCACTGACGGAAAAGGTAATGGTCAAAATATCTGAAAAAATTACAGTAACCTTTTCTCATGGAGTACCTTTGATCACCAGAGTTTGAAGAAAAAAAAAACTTTTTTGGTCCCATTTCACGTGGAATGCCCCACATATAAATATATATATATATATATACTAGTGGGGCTTTGTCCCCCAAGGCGCTCAACCCACAAACCCTCAAATTTCAAAATTTATATTCTCATGTCTGGAAAATTAATAAAAAAGTTTTTTTTTAATACACATATATTCGTACAAACATAGATAACCAAAGTGATTTCATAAAAATTAGCTAAAAATGTGAACAGATATAATCAATACATGAAATTAGTTTACTGATGTATCAAAGAATTTTTAATAATATAATTCTAATATTGACTTAAGTTTGTATTTAAGGTTAATTTTGATTAAAATGTATATGAATAGAATATTTAAGCAATCATTATTACTACAGAAATAGTTATGAGCCTTTGTTTGTTATCTTTGGTCATTTTAGAAATAATCATCGATGTAAGCTTATAATAATATATTATTTAAAAATTATTAATAATTATTTATAGATTTAAATTATTTATTTTATTTTTTATTCATGTAATATATAGATTCTTATCCACTTCTACATTTACTTTGTTTCATAACTATTCAAAATTGTTATCCTCATATTACTACTAACATCACTTTCAGTTTAGTTACATTTGTAATTAATTATACATACTACAACTTGTTTTAATTTTTTTTTACATTTACAAATTATTATAATTTATAATGCATAACATATTTCCGAACTTTTAATCTTTACTGTCGTGCCTAATTTACCTACATAAATATCTTTTATCTTCATATAAATAAGCTTCCTCCATCATATCTCTCCATTATCTTTTAATCTTGTATATCTGACGGATATTATTAATATTTTATTTGATGTTTTTTTTTCTCTTTACATAGCCATGTAAGCTTTGTATATATTTTTTTTTGCTGATCCTATAGTTCATCGCTTAAATATCTAATTATTTTTGCTTTATTTTTCTCTCTGTTTTTTTTTTACATTTACCAGATGATAGAAATGTCAATTACCATATATTTTTTTCATATTTTCTGATTGACAAAAGTCTTCCTTTCCTTTATAAAATTATCTTTGATTTTGTTAAGTTTATTTTTCTTCGTTGTTCTTTTGATTAATCCTATCGTTCTCCAATCCTCCACTTTTTCATGCTTAACTTTATCTTTTTTGCCTATATTGTATTATTTTTATTGAATAAGTCCGTTAATTCTTTGATTTGTTAATATTAAGGCCACCTGCTCTTGTATATTTTTGTGATCTGCAAAAAGTAAATTTATTCCCATTTTGTTATGCCTATTTTTAGGATAACCTTTCCCGCCTCTATTTGTCATATATATCAGGGGACGTTTGCACTTAAGCCGAACATGATACTTGTAAATCTAAATCTATTTTTTCTATTTTTTTTTCCCATCTTATTCCAAAATTCATGCTTACATTGCCTGCCTCCAGCTTCCGTATATAAAACCGTCCAGCCACCTCGTGTGTGAGGCGCATTATTGGCTCGAGCACACTGTGTCCAACTACCTCGTACGGATTGGGAAAAATCTAAAAAAACACGTTAACATAATGTAAATCGATGGATTTTTACCTGCTTTTTATGGTGATGCTTTTTTTTTGCTCAAAAACCTTTCTATGCGTTAAAATATGTCTTTGAATTTTTTGCTGTTTCTGTCAAATTTGCCACAGTTTTGAAAATGAAATTTAACACGAATGAAAAGATAAATACTAATAGAGTAGAAGAGCAAAAAATGCATAAATGACAAGCAAATATCGACGTTGACGTTGGGTCAGCCACGCTTGACAGACAACTTTACTTGATCCGCTGGATAGTTCACGAACAATATAATTTGCAACTTAAAAAACTTTAAAGATTTAATTTGTTTAAACATTTCTTTAAGAAGTGAATATTACTGTAATTGATTTACATATTACATGATCGTATTTTTCATTATTTTGTCATTCAATCATTGAAATAGACATTGACAAAGTCATATACATATTTTATACATTTTTTATATATAGCGTAAATTATACATATTTTTAGACATTTTGATCTTTATTGGTACAAAATAAAAAATCATGTGTAATTGTATAGGAAAAGCAAGATCATAATAAACTATGTAAACAGAAACTTTTCGGCTGATCCATCCGATTGTTGAAACAATGTATGATTTTACTATGTACGTTATTCTAAAACACAATAGACTATCTTTCGAATTCTAAGATACTAAATAAATCATTTATTAATAAACAGTTTAAGAGGGCAAATCGATTCGGTTGTTTAGTCTCAGGTGCTTGCTTTTTAGTTCGGTTGGATTCCGTGTTTTGCTGAATTTTACAGGTCTTTTAATATGTGTTTGATCGGCGTTATAACATACGTTAACGTGTTTTATTTTCTGCCCTAGAACAGCCACCTTAGTTATTCTTGACGTAGTAGACATTAACATTGCACAAATAAAAAATTTTTCTTCTTCTCCAATAAATACGCTAACCCGAAATCAATTGGGTTAAGTATCACGTTAAAAATTAACGAATTACTACGTGATTTAAGGAGGAGGGGAGCGGGGGGGGAGCCTGGGACATACTTTTGTTCATACAACTATAAATTGTACATTTGTATGAAACAATCTTACTGTTGTATTTGGTAAGTTATTTGGTAAAGTGTTTTTAGGAAAATCTTTCAATACATTTTTTATTTGTTTCTATTTGTGATTGCATGTTACAGTTATAAATAAATCTGGTCTACTACATTTTCTCATGATTGCCATTCCATCCTAATAATGCTGTTGCATGTACTGTGGTCCGCCTGTATACGTTAAAGGTAGAATAAAAGTGTCCAATTTTTTTTATTTTTCAAAATTTTTTGTGATATTTGATAAACTATTGATAATATGATCGAATGAACATTGATAACATTCGATACGTAAATTTATTTGATTATTTCTCAAAAAGTTTATCCGATTACTTACAATCATATTATAAGCATGTTAAAAAAAATTGTTGTATTAATCTTCCTGATTTTAATTAGGGATGTTTAAAAAAAAGGAGAAAATTTGTGAAAAGAATTTTCCAAATAACTTTAGTGATGGTACATCTATAAAAAAATTGGTTATCAATAATATAGAAGAAGAAATAATATTTTGGATCAAAATATATATAGAATATAGAACAGTAATGAACAAATTTTAGTTCATAATTCGATGGTTGTACCGTACAATAGATTTATATTGATTAGATGTATTAGTCATATAAATGTTAAGTACTGTGCATCAATAGAAAGTGTATATTATACATATATATCATTATATTCATAACGGAAACGATAGAGCATTTTGTAAAATACAAAAGGAATCAAACGCTAAAAATGAAGTTTTCGATGAAAGTAAACAGTACATTGATGCACATTATCTAGGTCCAATGGAAGCAGCATGGCATTTACAAGAGTATCCTATTTGAGGTAGGAGCCATAGCGTAGTTAATTGGCCCATTTATCTTGAAAATGAACAAAAAATAGTATTTCAAGAAAAGACAATTTCTGAATTTGTAGATTATTATAAAACACAATTAAAAAAATGATTTAAATTAAATGAAATAGATGATTTTGCTGGAAATTTAAAGTACGTGAACATTCCTTAATATTATAAATTCAATACAGCAAAAAAACAATAAGAACAAAGACAATGTACTAGGAAACATAATGCAATCGGTAGATTAAATGTTATTTCTCCAAAAGACCAAGAAAGATTTTTTCTAAAATTAATATTAAATAAAAAAAAAGCTCTACTTTATGTAAAGCTTTAAAAATATACAAATTAATATTTTACAGCAGTTTTAAAAAAACAGCAATAAGTATGGGTCTTATTGAACATGATTTAAAAATTATTAACATTTTTAAAGAAGTAAGTGTTATTATGCTTACGAATCAATTAAGAAAATTATTTGTATTGTTTGTACTTGCAGAAAATATTCAAGGGGATGATATGTAGATTTATTATGAATTTAAATTTACTAAAGAGTTCTATGAAAATAAAATAAATCAAGTTCTTTTACATACAGGCAGTATGTTTGAATCAGAGAATAAGTTTTGTTTATTGACTTCTACCCAACATTGAATTGTGGACAAAACTATATTTTTAGATGTATATGTAATAGAAGTAATAAGATTTGTTTTATTAATTATCTAGTATGATCTGGAAAAATGTTTCTGTGCAAAAGTATAATTTATTATTTTATTTCAGAAAAACTAGAAATCATATCAATGGTGTGGACAGGTATTGCGTAAATTCTGCTTCCAAAAGGTATGACGAGTCATGAAACTTTTTAATTACTGTTGTATTTAAATAATATTGAGAACTCATTTTTTAAATTTAATTTGGTTAGAAAAAAATTAAGCGAAGTTAATATAATTATACGGAACGAAGCGTCAATGATACCGAAGCATATTAATCAATGAATTAATAAAATTATCAAATTTATGGAGATTATTCAAAATTTTTAATTTAAATACAAATATTCGATCAATTCATGAAAATTTTTCTAACATGCTGTTAAATATTGGAAACGGAATAAAGAAATAATTAAATGTTCCAGACAATCTGATAGGAACAGACGCTTGCTCAAAAATATTTGAAAAAAATTTAAATTTAAATATAAATAGTGCTATATTAACAACTTATAATGAATACATTTTTTTTTTAATTATAAAATTTTCAATCATATCAAAGGAAACGAAGTAACGTATTACAGTATTAAAAAATCATCATACAAAGGAGTTAGTAAATCTGATGTCGATATTTATAATGATTTTTCCAAAGAAGTGTTAAATAACATTCGAGCACGTCTTCCCCCGCATTAACTGAATTTAAACATAGGAGCAATCGTTATGTTGATAAAAAATTAAAATATTAATGATAGACTTTGTAATGGCACGCGATTAAAAATAACTAAATTATTTTAGTTTAACAATAAAGTTAAAATTATAACAGGTGAAAAAATAGAAAATAATGATTATTTACCTAGAATCACATTATGTTTTGGAGACAATACTTCTTTACCTTTCGAAATCAATTTCCAATAGTATTAGCATTTGCAATGACTATAAATAAATCCCAAGGCCAGAGTTTTAAAAAAATATGTATTTACTTGAATAAACCGTTATTTTATCATGGACAATTATATGTAGCATTGTCCTGATGCAAAAATTCAAATAATACATTTATACAACTAAATTTTAATGATAACAATAGTCTTGACAATATTGTTTAGGAAAAAAATTTTAATGATGGTATTTAAATATGCGGTTTATAATTAATTATTATAATGTGTATTAATGTTTGTCTAAAATTTTTTAAATTTAAATCAAGATTTAAAAGTAGAGTAAGCCTACTTATCTTAGTATCATTAAAGTAGTATAAAACAAAATATAAAGTAACGTTTGTCGTACAATAACTTAAGTTCATTTAAGCTAGTATTATGCTTATGCTACCAAGACGAATGGGGAAGCCAGTATAAAAAAGGGCTCACAAATGATTCCCACAAGTTGGAGTGAAAAAATCATTCAAATAATAATTGCTCAAATTTTTAAACTTATATATTATTTTAAATTGTATGATAATTGTCTCAAGATTCATCAAAATAGAATTATTTAACTGCTTGACTACACAATAATAAATGATAAATTTTTATGTTTATATTAAGGGATTACAGTTTTATTGAGAAAGATTTATAAGCTTTTAAGGACTGGTCAAAACCTCAAAGTTGTCTAAGTTTTTGAGGAGGGGGCTGGTAAGAACCTGAAAATTTCC
>JAPYYV010001334.1:0-24871 GCA_030522625.1 Copidosoma aretas | reverse complement strand
GGCTGAGGGGGGGCTACTCAGAAAAGAAAACATTTTTTTTACGTGCAATCACGGAGAAAATGATCGAATTTGAGAGGAGTAGCGAGGGGGGGGGGGGGGTGCGAGGGGGGGCAAGGTAACAATTGACGATCGTTAAAAACACGTAAAAATCAAAAGAACACTCCCGTGATTTGAGGCGGGTGGCGAGGGGGAGAGGGGGGTAGAGAAAATTACAGTCCGTACAACTATATATATATTTAGTAAGATATATATTGGTAACGCCTTGCCCTCTGCGCGCTTTGCGCGCCAACCACGATATTTCAATATTTTTATTATCATGTCTGAATAATAAATAAACCTTTTTTTTTTCATACACTTATAGGATTACAAACATAGAAAACAAAAGCAATCTCACACAAATTCTCTAAAATCTCAAACAAATATAGTCTATATATGAAATAAGTTTACAGATTTATCAAATAATTGTTGATCATTTTGTACTGATCATGACAATAAATGGTATTTAAGATTAATATTGATTCATATGTACATGTATACAATATTCACGAAATCATTATTGTAACAGAAATAGTTATGAGCCTTTGTTTGTTATTTTTGGTCATTTGAGAAACAATTATGGAATATAGTTTATAAAATGATATCAATTCTAAATCCTTTCTTAATATATGTCAATTGGATGGTTTACTTTTTCATTATATTTTTAATATATATTTTTTTATACTACATTTTCTTTATTTTTTTATAACTATTATGAGTTCTTATTCTCTTATACTAGTACAAATATCATTTCCAATTAAGTAACTCATGTGATTGATTAAACATACAACAACTCGATAGAATGTTTTTCTACATTTACATAATATTATAATTTATAACGCATCAAATATTTTTGAACTCTTAATCTTTACTCTTTTTTACTTATTAACCTACAAAAACATTTTATATTTACACATGAATCATCTTCCTCCTGCGTATCTTTCCATTATCTTTGAATCCTATATTTCTGACAAATATTATTATCTTATTTGTTGTTTACTTATCTCTTTACATAGCAGTGTGTGCTTTATATATTTTTTTTTATTGCAGACCGTAGAGTCCATCACTAAAAAACTTTAAAACCCACCTATACTGTTATATTTTTGCTACATTGTTTCTTATTCTTTGATCTAATTTTTTTATATTTACGGATAATAGATTTGTTATTAAAACTATGCGGAAAAAATCACATCAATATCACTATTTTTATTTCTTAGGCTCTACACATATAAAATTATCATCAGTGTTAGGTTACTAAATTATAGCTGCATTATCTAACTCTACTAAATATATTTCTTTTTTTTGAGATGCAACATATTTTGATTCTGAATTCTCTAGAAAACTTTGATAAGTGTTCACCTGTAATATGAAATAAAAAAATGCCTATTGAATTGAATGAGTATCATTTGTTTCAATTAAAGAAAAAACTTAATAAATTTGTTGAAAATCTTTTTAAAATTCACAATTTTATTTTAAGTTTTTTTGTTAAGTTTAATGAAGGTTCAGTAATGAAGGGATCATTTCAACTTTAGAATGCTAATATAAGAAAGAGATAACTGCAGAACTAGGCAAAATATTGTGGAATAGAGTAAAAATTTTGCAAACGTCGCCTAGAAATGAAACAAAGATTTATGGATATAACATATAGTGGTTTGGTCCAAACTTTCGCAAAAATCAGCTTAGGGTGTTTTTTACATACACTATCGATTAAAAGTATTGAAAATTAGTTAAACAATCTTGACTGCTTTTTTTCTTGCAAAGTAAGCTTTGTGTGGGTGAAAAAAATAATTTCGAAATACGTTTGAGATGTCTTGTACAGTGTCTAAAAAGAAAAAATACTATTTTTAGAAAAAGTCTGTCTCTGTGTGGGTGTGTGTGTGTGTATCTCTCTGTCTCCCTCTCTCTCTCTCTCTGTGTGTGTGTGTGTGTGTGTGTGTGTGTGTGTGTGTGTGTGTGTGTGTGATCATTCATATGTCAGAAACCTAACGGTAGATTTCAATGATTCCAGGCCTAAGACTTTTGTTTCCTTATTTTCATGGCAGCTCGGAAATAAAACTTAAGTTTTGTTCCTTAA
Source organism: Copidosoma aretas (assembly GCA_030522625.1). Lineage (NCBI taxonomy): Eukaryota > Metazoa > Arthropoda > Insecta > Hymenoptera > Encyrtidae > Copidosoma > Copidosoma aretas. The sequence continues at coordinate 22,761 of JAPYYV010001334.1, read as the reverse complement.
TAAGGTTTTATATCGATTTTATTATTTAAAAAACAGTTTTTTTTACTCTTTTGAGGGTGAAAAGAATTTAATTTTAATTTGTAAATAGTAACATCTAATAGAGCTTCTACATAGCTTGTTTAAAATAAATTTAAGAAATGCTAAGATTTTGGTGTAAAATCAGTCATATCTAGGAAACCCTTAGGGTATTCTTGATGATTTAAGGTTAATATTATAAGTTTTTAGATACTTAAATCGGCACCAAAAAAATTGATGTTTTATACCTTATTAAGGTCTTCACAACGATTTTCTATGTCCAAAAAAGGGTTTTTTGCTACTTTCAGAATAAATATTTTAACTCGGTTTTCCTGATAGTTGTATCTGACAGATTATTAAAACAGCTTTATTAAATATTAGAACTTTTATTTTCTTCCGTCGTTTTTTTTATTAAAAAAAATCTGCAATTTTTTCTTAAGTCAGTCATATATCAAAAACCCTTCAATTAATTTCGATGTTCTAGGGATAAACATGGTTCTTTTTATATTCTTATATTTGCTGACAAATTGATTTGACGATACATGCCCAATTAAAGTTGTTATAAGGATTTTTTATTTTACAAAGACGGTTTTTGCTGTTTTCGGGGTGGAATAATTTTAATTTAATTTCGTTAATAGTCAATTCTTCAAATCATGTAATAGTTTTGGATAATTTAGTAATATTCTAGCTTAAATATCGTTGTATTACGTATATCAATGTCAGTAATAAGTTCTTATTATTTGTTTAATTGTTCTCAATTCTATAAAATTTAAACGATATTTTTATACGATTCAGGTAAAAATGATGTTATTTTAAAATAATTCCACATCATAAGGCATCTAAAGAGCTTTTTTTCAACATTTTGAATGATTCTTATAATTTTTTCTATTTTTTTTTAACATTAGTAATTAAAGAAGAATGTTGTTGAGAAAGGTTTGTGCTCATTTATTAGCAGCGAATTTTTCATTTTCAAAGCGATTGTTTTGGACAGATGGAGGGGGTCTGGGGCGCTGCAGGTCTATTGAGGTGGTGTCAAAATTGACAATTTAGTAAAACTAGTTTCTGGAAATTAAAAGTTATTATTATACCGAGAAAAAAATAGTTCATGTCTATTTGAGGAAAATGAATCATATTGGATTGTATTTTGTACATAGTAGCCTAGAACTGTGCTAGGCATAACCTATGTGTTCATTCATACTTACCTATGCTACAGAAATAAATATCGTACAAGCATACAATCATATAGCCATTTTAGGCTAAGCGCATTCATTCATTTGTATGGTCACATTAAGAATAATGTTATTATTTTTGAAACATCATGATACGTAGAAACGATCACATTTCAAACAGGTGACAGGGGTGGCAAGGGGGCTTACTAGCCAAATCCTTACAACTATGTAATGTAGTTGAGTACTTATGAGTGATTACAACGCTAAGTGCATATATTTACTTTTTACAGCCAGTCTAAGATAAACTCTATTATTTGGAACACATTACATTAAGTAGGAAGGCTTACAATCCATAGGTGAGGCAAGGGACGGCCGAGAGTTACAAAAAGGTAGTCTACTCTTATTAAAGGCCTAACTCTCTGTGAATTCCTTACAAGTATATAATAATAATCAAAACTAATAATATAAAATAACACATAAACATTAAGAGCTTTAAAGGGGGAAAGAAAGAGCAAAAGAGGGTAATGTAGGAAGCAGAAGGGTATAAAATAAGGTAAAATAATAGAGAGATTCCTTTTTTATATGGGGGGCTTGGGGCAGCAAGGGGTAGGTTGTGGCCAGTGATGGTAGGGAACAGAAAGCGTGCCTAGCTCCGAGTCAAGTTTTTACAATAGGTTTATATATATATATATATATATATATATATATTAGTGGGGCTTCGCCCCCTGTCCGCTCCACTCGCCAACTCCTATTTTTCAATATTTTCATTCTCATATCTGAATGATAAATAAAAAAAAATTGACTTTTAAAACACACATACAAATATGCGTACAAACAAAGATACCCAAATTGATCTCATAAAAATTTGCTAAAAATTCGAATAAACATAGTCACATATGAAGTGAGTTACTGGGAAACGATTGTTAATAATTAAATACTTATAAGGACTTTAATTGGTATTTAAGGTTAATATTGATTCATATGTATATGCATTCAATATTTACGCAATTATTATTAAATAAATGGTTATGAGCCCTTGTCTGCAATTTTTGGTCATTTTAGAATCATTTATAGAAATATGATTATTATAATACATCATTTTAAGATTCTTTTTTAATGTTTGTAAATGTGAATTTTATATTTTTTTTTTTTTTTTTTTTTTATAGATTTGTATACACTTCCACATTTTTTTTGTATGTTTTATAAGTATTTAAAATGATTATTTTCTTATATTAGTACAGACATTATTTCCAATTAAGTAATTTATGTAATCAATTAAACGCACAGCAACGTGTTAGAATTTTTTTTTACATTTACGTTACATTATAATTTATAACGCATTACATATTTTGTACTTTCAATCTCTACTGTTGTGCCTTATTTACCTACATAAATATCTTTCATTTTCACATGAATCATCTTTCTCCTGCATATATATCTATTATCTGCTAATCCTATATTTTTGACTAACATAATTATAAGCTCGTTTGTTGTTGTTTTTTTAACTTCACATAGCAAAATGTGCTTTATATATATTTGTTTTTTATTAAAAATCCTACAGTCTATCACTTTAAAACTACCAAACTTATCTTCATCGTTTAATATTCGTTATATTGTTCTCCCTGCTTTTTTTTTTTACATTTTACGGATGATAGAGTTGTCAATTACCATATAGTTTTTTTGTATTTTCTGAATGACGAAAGTCTTCATTTCCTTTGTACAATTATCTTTCATTTTGTCAAGTTTATGTTCAATTGTTGTTCTTTTTATAAATCCTATCGTTTTCTAATCCTGTACTTTTTCATTCACAACTTTAAGCTTGTTGCCTATTTTGTATGATTTTCATTGATTAAGTCGTTATTTCTTTGATTAGTCATAAATAAGGCCACCTGCTCTTGTTAATTTTTGTTATATCAAAAAGGAAATCTATTTGCTCCATTTTCTATATCTATCTTGGTGAAATTTGCATTTAAACCCTTTATAATATTTGTAAATCTGAATCTATTTTCTCCTTTTTTTCTTTTTATTTTCATCCTTAAATCAATGCCTACTTTTCCCGCCTCAAGCTTTCGTACGTATCCTTTTATTTATGCATCTAACATCAACTTCATATTTTGAATTGGCCTTCTATTCTTTCTACATATTTTTATTTTGATCCCTAGGCAAACCCAGATAAGTACGAAGAATATAATTTAATCATTTAGTCCATAAAAAAATATATAACTTAATTTTTCTACGTTAGCTCTTTTGCTGCCCATTTCGCCCTACCTGTGGTTTTTTTTTATGTGCCACGAAAATTTTTTGTAAAGAACCACACTCCTAAGTCTATCGGTCAACGTCCTCGTATAAGACTTCCAATTCCTACAATTAAAATTGAAACAGATTTGTCTTTATCGTTTTATATTCCTAAAAATAGATAACCTTTTTGTGCTTACTTCCAGTATATTTTTTGTACGATATTTATCCAAGTCTTCCTGCATAGTTTTTTTGTCTTTAATTTGCGTAGGACCTGAAACGACCTCATCATATTATTTAAGACAGTAAATTTTGAGTTTCCTGATGTTACACCTCCATTATTATTTTACATCCACTCGTCGTCCATAGTCTCTACAAATAAACTTAAAATTACAAAGAATTAGCTCACTCCCTAACGTTATTACCTCTTTTTTTGCCCATTTTAAGATTCATTTCAACATTTTTTTTTATTTATAAACTTATCTTTCTCATATATAATTTGACCGGAAATATTTCTCTAATGATGTTGTCTAATTCGGTTTTAAAGTCTACAAAAACAGCATATAATTTATTGCTTTCTTTCCTTAACTTATTTTGAATTCAACTATTCAGTACAAAAATATAGCACCTTTTTCTTTCTTTTGCTCTGATGCATGCCTGACTCTCCCTTATTATTTCATGCTCCTCCACCTATTTTTCTACTTTCTCAACGATTATAATTGCTGATATCTTGAATGCTACATTTAAAAATGCCACTTTTCCGTAGTTTTAACGTCCTTCTACTCCTTTCTCTGCCTTGTAAATTTGATAGATTATTGCTATTTTCCACTTTTTGATGGTATGTGTGTAGTCTATAAGCTATATAGTATCTTTTTAAATTCAATCAACAAAATAATTTGCAGATTCTTTAAACAGTTTTCCATAAATCTGTCTTCTTCTGTGTCTTTTATTTATTCTTGTTTTTACATAGACATTTTTTTATTTAATAATGGATATATCCTCGTAAAATTTTTTTTGGCATTGCTGTTGATTCCAATAATCCTCTATTCTTTTTCTGTGTAACATTTGTCATTGTTGTTTCTTGACAACATTTTAAAAATATTTTCAAATGTCTCTTTCCTTATTACCATCACTTTTTTTTACTGTTTTAATTTTTTAATAGCTCTCTTAAACTCATTAGTACTTGGCTTTCTGCTACTTTTCTTAGTTTTCTTGGATTTGTTCAAATTTTTTTTTCTTATTATTCTATTTATGCATTTTGTGTTAGTCTTTAATTCTATTTTAACTATCTCTTTAGTTTTCTAGTATTCTACAAATTTATCTATAATTTATATTTTTGCTTAATTATTGTGTAATCCTGTTTATTGATTTGCAATGATTTGTAGCTTTACAGATTTTATCATTTTAAGTTCTTCTGCCATCTGTATGATTACATTACGTAACCTGTCCTTTTTTTGTGTTATTTATTCCATATGTATATTTGCCTACTTGCGCGCTCTGTTTGCCATTTCCAATTACTTATATTTGTGAGATACATCATATCAATAATTATCATATGAATATATAATATTTCTTATGATGATAAACAATTTTTCTTCTATTTATTAATAAAGCTTATAATTGCTTTATTTTTGAATTATTTAAAAAATGAATATTAAAATTTACTTTATTTTTTTTCCATTTATAAATATTTTGTTTTTTTTTCCTTTTAATGCTGTTTCAAAATATTCCTTTCAAGAAACATTTCAGTTTAAAAATTAATAGAACATTGAAAAAAAAAGATTGCTGTGGCGAGGACTTTGGACAGATAGACAGACGTGATGTGATGGATTGTTATTTTAGATAACAAATAATCAGCCTCAACTTAGCACAGATTACCGAGTGCTTTGACATATAACTAATATGATACCTCATTTTAGGATAAACTTACTGGCTTTTTTTTTTAAATAACCATAACTTTAAATACTCATAGAATAACTATAACAGCTTTAACGAACATACTAAAAATAATCGGACTTTTGAATAAATTTTATCGCATCTATTTCACATAAATATAAGCTTATCTATACATATTATTAGAACAATAATTTCATCGATTATATATATTTATGCTCTTTACATTTTTTGAGCACGTTTTACACATTTCATACAATTATCGCCATCCCATTTAAAAAGCTTTTATATTTTCTAGTGATTTTGTAATTTTTTTTTTAGCCAAAGAGACTTCTTACTGTTCAGAATATTTTGAGTGGTAAATTTCAATGTTTGCTTATCATGAAGAAAATTTTTCTACTCAATTTATTTCAAAAGTTGAAAATGATATTTGAAAAATTAAATTTTCTATGGACTTAAAATTTGTTATATAAAGAGCATTTACTATTTTGCTATAGGTATACTATTTTAATTTATTTTAAAACTTATATTGATTGTAATTAAAATTTATAAAACAATGTAGTAAAGATGTAAACGGTGTAACTTTAAACTTCAGAAAAGTCTCATTTTTTAAAGATCATTGTAAAAAAAATTATTTACATATTTTGAATGTAAAAATTGTTTTAAAAGATCGAGACATTTTAATAGACATATATTAATAAAAAAAAAACATGAAAAAAAAATTTGTAAAAACTGTCGTATAAATTTTAAAAGATCAGACTGTTTAAGAAGGTTTGAATGTTTCGCTTATAGGGGCGAGGAACGAAGAGTCCCCCCTTTCATACACAAGTCTCCGCAACGTATGTGCAATATAATTTTTTTTTTATTTATGAAAAATATTCTTTGTTTCAAACTATCTACTTTATCTCTTTTGCTCAACCCTTAAACTGCTTTAACTGTCCTTTGCCCCCGAAATGTCTATTTTTTCCGTGCCCGGTGATTTTTTTGTTGAGAACAACACTTCATGGTCAATGTCCAAGTTTTAAACTTCCTCTGCATCCAATTTAAATTTGACCAGATCTGTCTTTATATGTTTTCTGTCTTTAATATGCTAGGCACTAAACAACGTCATTAGATAATTTGAGACAGGTAATTTTAAGTTTGACTACTGGTGCACCTTCTCTATTATTTAGGATCTACCTCATCGCATATTTTTTAGATAAATGAACTAAAAAGTACCAGGCCTCATAGGCACCCTTGCATTCTCTAATTCATCGTTTTTGTATATCTTTAGACTATTTTTAATATTTTAGTCATGCCTATACTAATTTCTGTTAGATTTATTTTGACGCGGAATATTTTTCTATTTATGTTATTGAATTCTGTTTTAAAGTCTACAAGCACGGCATGTAATTTATCGGCGACTTTCTTTAGTTTGCTTTCAATTCAATTATATAGTACAAAAATATTGTATCTTGTTCTGTCTTTTGTTTTTATAGTAGCCTAGATCTGTTTTATTACGTTTTACATCTGTACCAATTGTTCTACATTATCAGCGATAATAAATTTCTCAAATCTCTTATGTTATATCTAAAAAGCCACTTCTTTATAGTTTTAAAGTACTTGTACTTGTTCCCTGGCTTGTGAATTTGATTTATTCTATTGCACACGCTTCGATGATATGTGTTACAGTCTACAAGCTATAAAGTTGTTTGTCAAATCAGTCGTCTCAATTATTTGTAGATCCTCGGAATAGTTTTCCATAATTCTGTCTTCTTCTGTGTCTTTTCTATTTTTTATTTTCCTTAACACAAAATTATCCTAATCTTTCTCCTGTTCCAATAGCAGCCTAACTCTCTTTCATTACTATTTACTTCTCTACCTATTTTTCTACATTCTCAGCGATTATCATTCTAAATCTTCTATGTAACATTAAAAAGCCACTCCTTTGTAGATTTAAAGTACTTCTACTTCATCCCTGCCTTGTAAATTTGATAGATTTATGCCACTGTCTACATTTCGATAATATGTATGTTAGTCTATAAGCTATGAAGTTTGTTTATCAAATCAATCGTCCAAATTATTTGTAGATTTTTGAAACAGTGTTCATAATTCTCTCTTCTCCTGTGTCTACTCTGTTCTTATTATTCCCGAGACCATTTATTTTTCAATGATTTGTAAAAAATTACCCTATCAAGCCCTATAGCGCACGGTTATTCTTAACATTAATAATGGCGAGAGAAGCTTTGAAACTTTTAAGTGTAGTATTTTGCGTGTAGATATTTGAATACGTCAGCAGAAAAGCTTGTCTTATTGCTAATTCCAGAATTTTCTAAAGATCTAGAATGATACATATACAATCTATCTCCCTAAGATCCAAATTTTACTTTTCGTTTCAATATAAAGGATTCTTTATATGGCTTTTATATGTATAATCATCAATTTCTGGTGTATGATCATGAATATCGTTATTCTATTTATTATTTTTAATTGCTACATAACCAATTTTTATTAAAGTTGGTTTTTCATATAGGTATCTGTATACTTATAAGAAAGTAATAGTGTTGTCAAAATTTATTACGAAAGGAAAAACATGTTTGGTGGGGAGCTAGGGGGGAGGTAGGGTGGAGTCTGGTGGGTAGCCGAGGGGGAGCTTGGAGGGGGGCGCGGCGGGGAGAGCCATCCTAAATAAATTAAGGTCATATTCCACCGTAAAAATAAGCGGATTTTACCCTATTCTGGGGGTGGGGGAGCTAGTACTTACCCCAAAACTATACAACTACATATTATAGGATGATATGTTCCCTTGTAAGGTTTTTTTCCCTGCGCGTTGAGCTCTAACCCCCAATGCGTAGATAATTATATTCATTTGAATTTGTGAGACCTATAATTATATATAAATTAAAAAAAACCCTATTAAGGACGTTGTCTACTTATTAAAAATAATAACAGAAGTCGATAAAAATCGAGTGAATGAATATTTAGAGCGTCTAGAATACACACGTTTTTTTTTGACATACGTTGTAATTCTAATTCTTGAGAAATATGACAATGAAAATTTAATGGTTAACACGTGCTTTTATGGGACAGCTGCAAATTTTTGATTAATAAGTGTGATGGAAATGACGCAGGACAACAAAATTTTAGGTGTAGAGAGAATGACCTGTGAGAAACAATTGTGCAAGGTTTCAACTGCTGTTATAATTATTATTACGGAAATATTCGTGACAGAATAATAAAAATAATACAAATCAAAAACATATGGCAACGTTGCATCTACAGCTAGCAGAAGCTTTAACTTAGATCTGTGGTTCACTTGGCGGTATTTTTAGAAAGTCATCGATGCAAGATGACTGACAATGGTAGATACAATGCTTTTTTTTTATTATTTTGGCTGCGCCATTTTCTTTTTCCTCTAAGAGACTTATAGCTTCATAGATCCTAAAAAAAATCTATTTATATGCATGATCATACACTAAAACACTAAAAATGTTGTTTAAGAACTTGATTATTACACTTTGATTCTTATTTTAATTCTGAACTTACAATAACTTCTTGATTTTCTCTATATTTTCTAGGGTACAAATACGCTCTGTTTCTGTGGTATGAATACAGCTTTCTTTAGCTATATTTTCGATAACTGGACCAGCAGCTTTTTCATAATACTTACATGATTTTCTCGATACATGGGGTGTGTCAAATGTATAACTTATGAATTTATTAACTTGAGAATGGCCTATTCCTGTACACATGGCTTCTAAAATTACGTAAAAAAATTGTTAAAACGATTTATGAAATATTTATGATACGTATGAAAGCAAAAAGTTTTATTAAATCTATTGGTAATTTTGCGTTAACTGCAAATGTATGTCTGCTACTGCCAGAGATTGCACATAGAGGATCACTTTTAACTGATTGTGAACTCAAACAATCAGAACACTTTATGTCATCAAGATGTAATTTACTCTTGCAAGACGTGGCACATGCGTTTGTTTTGCAATGTGACGTAAGTTGATGATGCGATCTCCTGTGATAGGGTTAATTGAGTTTGTCGCCTTCTCTTGTATCGCACTATCCTTCTTCTGAGGCGCAACTCTCCTCCCTTTGTTATTTTTTTTTCTATTTTCAGACTCACGCAATAAATGTTCGTACCTACTTTTCGAAACATATCTACCTTTCCAGTGATATTCTTGTTAAGGCATTGGAAAGATACAAACACATCACATGTATGTATAGGTACACGAGACACTCAACTGAGAGCAGATGCAACTAACTTTAAATGTAGATAATACATATATATTACAATATGCGAGGTTGCCAGCCTTCGACTTGACGTCGATAACGTAGTTAGCTACTAAAAAACAGCCAAAGTACGCAACGTCCTAAACCTCGTATATTTTTTTGATTACCATTTGTTATAAGGAAGAAAAAGTAAATGTAATTAGATGATAGATTTATTAGAACAAGCTGATCCAAATCATTACATTCATGAAATCTTGTCTACTTGATTGATTAATTATCGATGATCATGTAATGTTCATATGTGTATCATTTATGATGTTGTAATTTGTATATTTTTCAAGAAATAATACTAATTTTTAGTTTCATTCGAATGTAATTTGGTGAAACAACAAATCATCGAAAATTTCTTCCTTAACAATACTCTCAATGTCTCATGGATTATCAGAACCATTTTATCATTTTCATCATAGGAAAATAATACTCATTTAAAAAAAAACCTTATTGTCGAGACTTAAACCTTATGACTTATTTTTCGTCATCAAAAGTGCGAACACAATTTTTTAATGGATTTTGTTTTTGATACAACGTAGATAGTAGAAATTAGTTGTTTCCAGTATTTAGAACTATTCTTTATTGTATACAATCTCCCACCATTGCCCAGAACATTTGATATGCTTAAGTTCCGTATTTACAAAGCGATAGCATTTACTTTTGAATTTACAATATCTGGTGGTAGTAATTTATGTACATTATTTAATATCTCTATTAGAAAATTTATTTCCTTGTTTTTATCTGTGCGATCACCATATTCAAATCAAGCATAATGTATGCTATGATATGTATGTTCCGTCACTTCGAAAAATTTAGAAACTTTATGATTAAATGATGATTTATAACATTATAAGTTGTTAAAGTTAGTTTTATAGGAGATAAATGTACGCCCTTTCTATAAGTTTTGTAACAAATATCGTTAGTTTTCCTTTGATCCGGAATGACGGATAATACAATGGTTTTTTTTACAATATTCAACAACAATAAGGTAAATTTCTCGTCAATAAGGCCCATATATGTGTTAGGTTTAAAAATTTTAAAATATTTTTAGAAAAATAAGTTGATTGATTAAATATTTATCAAGGACCACATCCGTGTTTCATTATTCAAAGAAGAAGTCTAAAATCTTCTCCTAAATTGAACAATTTTATGCCAAATAGTAATTCAGTGTTTTACGAATCGTTTATTCTTTTACTCATGATATCAAGGGCTTTTTTAGAAGTGGTTTAAGCATCACCCCAAATCAAAACATTTACATCTCGTATTTCATTTAAAGTTTTTGTATTCGAAAACCAATTTTCTACGTTAATTAAATTGAATAGTTAACCGAACGTCCTGCGACTTTTCATTTCTTTTGGTACTAAAACTTAAGCTTTTTCTGTCCAAGGCTCGGAAATGGCTTCCCTATTGTTTGATAAAAAATAACATAATAATGTTTTGTATAAATTTATTTTTCTAGAACCTTTCGGCCCATGAGTTAAATATATTTTGTTTACTTATTGTTGTTTCATGGAAAAAAATTTTTTGAATAACTTTTATCTTTAAAAATAGATCGATAAACAAAAGTTACATATTATCAGCTCTTATTGTGCAATCAATTCGGATATTTTCTATTTCTATTGGCTGTGGTATAGCCTATACGTTAGAAGAAAATAGATAATTTTTTCGTCTTAACCGACTTTCTGTGTAGAAATAAATTTATTTAAGTGTCTTTTATAATACTCGAAGCTTGCGCTAGTCAACTCTGTGTCAAATTAAAAATGATTAAAAAAAAAAGTTTCATTTTTGTTTTCTTATAATACCTCATTCAGGTGCATTTATCGATACATGTAGATACTACTTTTTTGTAGAGAGTTTGAGTATCAAAAAAATTATACTCGTTGCGATATCATAAGTTTAATTCTTGATCTGCAAATAGCGTTCAAAAATAAAAAACTGTTTTTTAACATCAAATATCTCAAAACTAAAAGTACCAGTAGCTAGAAGTTCTTAGGAAAAGTTCATGTTACTAATGTTAGTAACTGTACCGAAGCTCAAAACGATCCCTGTTAAACTTTTTAAGCTATTAACGATTGAAAATTTTTTCAAAGTTTAGTTGCATAATGCACTATTTTTTCATAACTTGTGAATTTTTATCAAACCAAGCCAGAAAATTCAGAAATTTATATAATCTTGATATTTTGTGGGAATTTTAAAAGAAATATATTTATTGGTTTTAAAACGATTTCTTTGATTACAATAGTTTCCTACGCAGGTATAAAACTAAATAACTTTTTGAAAATTATAAAAAAAATTTCGACATAAATACCTAAATATAATTATTTGTAAGTTTCTGTAGAAACTTTTTAAAAAAGCGTTTGGCAGTTTTACCATCATTGAAAATTCTGCTTCTAGCTTTTGGCGTATCAACATTTTAACCCAATTCTGTTTAAAGGCTTATTATACTTATTTTCCTTTTTTCGTCTGAATCATTTTCGTCTTTTAGCATGCCTGCTATTTCAAGATGTTCAATTTGTAAGACAAATATAAAAAAAATTTGAAGAACCTGATTCAACCATCTATAGACGATAGGCCAAATTGTAACCGATCTGTAATAGCATTCTGAACTACCATTTAATCGATATTATTAAAACTTTCAGAAAAACAGTCGTACAGTTAATAATACATTTCAGCTTTTGTGTCGGACGGTAGATTGCATACGTAAGTATGGATCATTGTTAACGTCAATATATAAATAATTCATACTTTTTTGGCTTCGATAGTAGTTATCTATCTGCTTGAATTCGATATATGTTGTCCCTAATGATTAATCTTTTTTTTTTGTCAATTCCATCAATTCTTTAGCACAACTAATCTAATTAAGTCAACAAATCCTTGGAGTAAGTATGTACAAATTGCAGTGAGACATAAGACGTAAGAAATACACTTTCATCGGAAGTACAATTCGGTCAAGCTTCTGCTTATATTTACTGTACCCTGAACTACCGTCACAGCCGTATAAGCCAATTAAAGTCAAATTCTCGAGTATTGTCTCTGATAAAGTTTTAATGACTTCTGCTTAAGACATAATAATACGTACATTTAAGTAATTTAATAATGATTGCAATAGCACTTTTGCTTTATTAAAGGTGATGGAAAGACATAAGCCTGGATAACATAGTGAATTTGCTCTACTTAGCTTTTTATGCGATGGAATCATTCTAGATTTTTTCTCTGAATAAGTATTATGAAGCTACTGGTATAAGCCTTGTGATAATGTTTTGTCATTAAAAAAAGGTAGATTAGTAGTTGCAGAGTTCACTGATCTTCCGTACTTTGTCACTTTCGTAGTACTATGTCGTGAGATATCGGCCACTAGTTTTGCAAAATAAGTTTTTTTTTCAGACCGTTATTTCGTTGTGAAGAAATCAAAGAGTTCTTTAGTAGATATTGTCGCACGTAAGAGTTCGGTCTTTCTGCACTTACTTCGCTCAAAAGACTCTGAAAACCTGCTGTCTGGCCGACCGGTAGTGCGACCTGGCGGTAGGCTACATTAATCATTTTTTGTCATTGTGCACCATCGATTTGGGTAGATACATCTCATAATTTAACATATTTCTGAAGCCAATCACAATTTTTTTTCAAACAATTAATCTGCTATATATTACTCGCGTTTCATCTTGTTATCATCTTAAGCACTAAATTTGCTAGTGTCGCTCTGTGACGAAGTGACATCACGAGTTGCAAATCTTGATTTTGAACGTTAAATTATATACTACATGTTTAAATACTATGTAAGTCATTTTTTTAAATATTTTTTGTAAAACAAAAACATTGTAGTCTCGTAAAAACATCTACAAGCAAAGTTCTTCAACCTAAAAATGAAATAACAGAGCTCTATGACCATAGAGAATACGTTAATATAATAATATTCTCATTTAAAAATAATATTGTAAGAATCGTACTAAAACTGAAAAAATAGTTTTCTGTGTTTATTATTGCACATTTGTTTAATTATCCTTGTTTTTCACTGAAATGGAAACAAATATAAAAATAGTTTGTTACAGTTTGCATAAAAAATTGAAAATTAAAGAATATAATATATTTTGATTCATAAAGCATGCGGATTCAAATGCACACACACTAACATTCTTCCCATCTCAATATTTTCATAAGCAGCACCGTGTACGAGACAACTACGCTATACGCTTGCGTTGTTCTTCCTTTTCTATACTTCCAATACAAAAAGACTAAATATGTAGTGCTCGAATATATTGTATTGATTGTCTACTTCTAGGTGTGACGTATACATACACGGAAAGACAAGTAGCGCAGGAGATACCCTTCCTTAAGTGCAGTATACGCACCGGCCGATCAGTGCAACAGCTAGTCAGATTTTGGAGATCCTAACACTACAGAAATAGGTGACGTCCGCGGCGGTACTTAATATGCACGGGTAACACTAGTGCTGTTAGTAGGAATTTATGCATTCTTTTACCCATTTATTTACAAAATGAATGTATCCCATGCCATAGTGTATCTAAAATACGTAAACGGCGAAATATATATATTCAAATATGTATATTTAAATAGACACCTTGCAAAAAATACATTTATAGCCAAGCATACATTGATACAGGATTTTCATCTTAACTAAATCCAACTAAATAACAGTACAATAAGTACGTTTGATTGTCATTACCAGACTAATAGATCAACAATTTTTATAAGTATTCAAATTTATCGTAGGTTGTTGTTTACAAGGTATGAATAATAAATAGAGAAATAGGTTAAAACTTTCATTAAATTTATTTTTAAATAAAAAATTGCGCGCTTTGCATAATGTTTCAATATTTTCTTGCCTCATAAGCCATAACGAGTAACCATATAATTTGTTTTGTGTTCATTCAAGTCATTACACATGGCATCAAGTTAGCCTCTTTTTCTGCTATTTACGCAGTCTTATTTACATATGTAAATAAATATAACCCACAAGTACGTTGCAAAAATTATGATGTGACGAGATTATGCGTACAATTTATAAAATTTATAGGAGTATTGACAAAGCCTACAATTATTAGCGGGTATATTGTCTAATTTACTTACTTCGAAACAGCGTTAGCAACTGTAGGTATTTTCTTCGCGGAAACTCTTCTATTTGCCGATAAATTATACTTAGAAAAAACGTGAAAGGAAATGATTGAACAGTGCTACACTATTCCGGACAGCTGACCTCTGTTATGCATGAATAAATGACGCTCTCGAAGTTAGTGTACAATTTGTGCAATTGTAGCATGTCGTCAGCCTAAAAATGGAGCAGTATACGCCCTATTTAAGGGACTCCTAACACGCGCGTGATTAGTGTATCTACTATCCCGGGGCTTCTCTTACGCTAGTTGCCTCTCCATGTAAGAACATTTACTATGTAGACGCGATCATCCCCTCTTTACTGCGTATGATCATTTCCCTCTTGCGTTTCTTCTGTCTTTCTCTCTCCCTCTCTCTTTGACTTTTCTTTCAGCTTTCTTTATTATGCTATACGTGTATTTTATTGCTAAAATTTTTTAGTACTGTTTTGCTTGATATTTTTTTTTGTGCGCTTTTTTTTATTTCTTATTATACCTCATAAAGCGAGATATCTACTTTATTTTTAAGACACATGCATAGAAATTCACCCGGCAGACTTTGGCAGCTGAATTTAAGTGATTTCTGCAGATAATACTTTTTTAAATCATCTCCAATAAAATTTATAACAGAAATCTGCTGCGATACATTACTCTTTTCTTCAGCAATTCAAATTGTCATTAAAAAAAAAATATTCTTTTATCTTTTTATTTCTAAAAAATTCCTGATTAATAACTACTTTATACAAATTTCTTCACATATATTACTAAAAAATTTCCCTAAGTGGAACTTACACACACAACCTCCTGCTTTCTGGAAAATGTCTCTGCCAATGGAGCTATAGGGGCGCTGCAAGTTTCACCCACTGTACTGGATGAGAGTCGCAGCTCCCCGATATCTGAATCAGCAGCCTAACTGTCAGTAAAGCAAAAGGTCGTCTGTTAGGGCCACACTATTATTTATAAAATAAATATATTGTTTTCATAGCTTTTCTGTAAAAATCTTGTTTCTCTATGTACAAAGTTTCTGTAAATAATGTGCTTAATTAAACACATCGTAAACATAAGAAACTAATAACGTACGTAAACGTTCATACATCTTTTTTGTAGTGCGTATCTACAATTTATTATTCGAACAAAGGTACAGATACAAGTGCACATGTGCAAAGGCGATCGAAAATGATAATTATACTAGCAACAAGCAGTGGAATACACGTTCAATAAACGTACATGTCCGAAGGAAGGCCCTAATTAATTCAAGCATCTGTAAATGTATTTATTAAAAACAAAGTCTAATTATTGTGCATTAGTTCTTTTGTCTACTGTTTTTAATTTCTTAATTTTGATCATCTCGGAAACCAAGCGTTTGAAATAATCACTTTCTCTACATACAATTTCGATGTTATCTTTGGAAGAATTGAAATAATGGCCTGTTCTTGAAAAATGTTCAAAGAAAACAGACAAATTCTCCTTATCACTCTGAAAATTTTCGCTGTAACTGTCCACACAAGCTTTGCATTTTTTAGAATCATTTTTGTGTTCATCGATTCTAATACTTACCGCTCTACCAGTCTGACCCACACACGAACAATCGCAGTCTTATTATTTGGCAATCTAATTCAAATTGTATTCTATATTTTTAATAAAGGGCAAAACCATGGTTATCTGTTGCGAAATTAGGCTTACTACTGTATACCTATTATTTTTGCTTGTGTAATCGCTTTATCCACCCTCTAAGAAATTGAGCAGTGTGAACAAAAATTTAAATACATGCATGTGTAAGTTTGTTTTCTGAACCAATTAGCTAAACATCTACCATTTTCTTTTATAAAAACTAGAATTTATAAAAAGTTAATAGCATTATCTTGTGGCAATTAAACTGCAAACTGAAGATAGAGATCGTTTTTGTTTAAGTTTGCCAGAATCAGATCAACATCCTTGTCTGGTAAGCACGCTGACATGTTGTCATCATATATATACCAGAAGATAATATCGGTAGGACTAGTAGCAAGGCAATCGAATTCAATGTTTCGTAAAACTATATCGGCTATAATAGGACTAATTGGGCTCCCCACTACCTAACTTTTAGCGGTAAAAACTGTCATTATTATGCAAAAATTATTGTTAAAAATGACGTGTATAACTTCGAGAAAAACTTTTGATGGTAAATTAATTTTTATATGTAGTAAATGCCATATTCTTCAAATGCCACGATTGAGGCATCCCAGCATATATTATTGGATAAAGCAACAACATCGAAGCTAACTAAACAGTAGTCAACAGATATATTCAGCTTATCCATTCATTCTTCAACGCAAAAACTATTAGGTACTCGGTAATGCGACTGAATGAGTCAAACTGTGATCATTTGTGTGTGGATCAGACTGGTAGAGCAGTGAGTGTTAGAATCAATAAGCACAAAAATGTTTTCGAAAAATTCAAAACTTGTGTAGATAGTTATATCGAAAATTTTAAGAGTAAGGAGGAGAGTCAGTATGTTCTCTTTAAACTTTTTTAAGAACAGGCCACAATTTGAATTTTTCCAAAGATAAAATCGAAATTTTAGATGAAGGGATGCTTGTAATATATGTTTGGTTTCCAAAATGATCTCAATTAATAAATTCAAAACCGTAAAGCAAAGAGCTGGTACCTAAAATTTTATCTTTGCCATCAAGAAATATGTTCACGGGTGCTTAAATTGATTTATGTCTTCCTTCTTACTTGACGTACATTAAGCGTGTATTCAACTTCTTATTTCTATCATAGTTATCATTTGCGACCGCCTTTGCACATGTGCAATTGTACCAGTACCTTTAGTCCGCCGATCAATTGTAGTTACGCTCTGCAAAAAAGCAGTATGAACATCTACTTACGTTTTTAGTTTATTATGGTCACGATATTGAACTGAGTATTGAAATCACAGACACACTTATGTTTATAACGCTGCTTATTTACGTAAGTTTAATTCTAGTTTTATGTGTTTGGCCAGTGTTTTCCACATTGATAAGTGGTTGGCTGTGCGTCCCTTTTTATTGTAATTGTTTTCGGATATTTAATATTATATGTATATTTACAGTGTACCTGAGGAGGGTCATACAAAAATGGCAGAAGCGTTGTGCAAAAAGAAATCAAGATTTGGACAGAAAAGCTGTTAAAACGGTATATCTATTCATTTAATTTATACTACTATCTATGAAATCGAATACTATTATGACTATTTATTATTTATTGTTGTAAAAAAAAACCTAGACAATCTGTGCATTTGATATAATATAGAACAATTTACTCAATTTCTCCAATGTGGTCAATCGTTAGGATTAAATAAATCTCAACTGTTTTATATGTACGATTCAAGCGACATTATTATTTTAAAAATATATTATCTGAGTCATTAAATTAGTTATGACAATTTCCTATACTTTGCTAGCAATAATAAAATTAATCCAAAACAATAGTGGATGATACTTGTCCTGATAGCTTTATTGGCAGAGTGACTGCCCGCAAAGCAGGACATTGTGCGTTTTAGCCACACTAGGGGAAGTTTTTTTTGAACGGTGTTCCTTACGGCACGTTTGGATGGCGAGTAAGATAGGACAAATTAAGACGTGTCACACGTTTTTAAACCTTTACAACGTAATTGTTGGAGTAGGGAGCTGGTTTACATAGTGCGGGTGCACTTATTATTTCGAAAAAAATTTATGACAACGTTACCCTAAAAAGAGAAAAAAAATCGCATTTCTTAATAGGAAAAGCCACTAACACTCAAAATAATAATTTCTCACGGATATCGATGAGGGACAAAGAAATTATTGCACACAAAATATAGATCTGTCGATATCAAAAAAATATTGTGAATTATTCGATTTTCTCGAGGATATCAAGATTACATTTTCCAGAATAATTCTATTATGTTTACAACAATAAAGCAGACGTGCTACATTTTTTTACAGTGCCTTCATAATAAGAAAAGCTTAACCATCAAAGCTCTTAGGAGCAAAACTGATGGAATGCTTTCTTTTTATCGGGAAATCTTGGTTTAAAGTCCCCATTTTGTCCATTTTTTAATGGTAGGTCTGTGGTTTTTCAACAGCTCTGAATGCACATAGCATTTTTAAAACGTTTAAAATGGTTGACAACCAAATTTTTTAAAGTCTTTTAAAACATCAAAAATATTTTACAAACGTTTAAAAATCGTTAAAGTCGTATGCTGCTACTCGTTGTTAAAAATAGCGGCAGAATCCCGTCTGTATTTGTATTTTTAATATTTATTCAACGTATATCCATGTCTGGGCTTTAACATATCTACCATTCTTTATTATTCTAATCTACCTATACAACTTATGACTTCTTTCCTAAACTCCCATGGTTTTCGCCCCGAGTATGCAAGCCTTTAGTGCAGGCCCCTAGTGCAAAGTTTCCCTGAGACGATTTGGCCATCCATCCTCCTGGGTACTACTTACAGGGCACAGCAATTGTCTCTAGCAAGCCCCGGAAGGTATCAGACTATTTAAAGGATCTCCTCCAGTAACTATCTATTTTATTGCTGCAACTGTTAAACTTAAAGTTGACTTTACTGATAAGCTAACCAGGTGTTGGCTTTCCCCGAAAGCAAGCCCCTGAAGGTCCAGATATCGTTCAGAAAAACCCACTCATCGTCTTTAAAATCAGATTCGTGCACTGGAAAAATGTTAGGAGCGTGGCGCCGCCTACAACACCTACAGCCACGTACCCACTCTGTTAGTCATACGACGCGCGTGTTTTTAGCGTGTAGTGCACCCAAAGGTCTTTGCAACCGGGCCGACAAAAGTTTTGATGCGTCGCGTCATGAATTAATGTTACTGTAGCTCGCCCAGCCGCTTCTGCTGCACTCTGTCTGTTTTAAGATGCAGTATATTTAGTGTTTTATTTGATGCAACTTAACGAATATATTCGCAGACTTACTATATGCAATATTCATAATAATCCGATGTTAATTTGATTTGTATACTAACAGAACCATAGCAAATTTAAAATGGGCATAAGGAAACGTAGGGTATGTGATGTTACTGACATAGCTTGACGGGCACATTCGAAATAAATCCAAATCTGTGGGTGTACTTAGTATTCTAACACTAGAATACCCTATCTTCAATATTTTTGCGGTTAAAAAAGTATTAAAATTCTGTATTCATGAATACACACCATCTTAAATAATAGTAGCGAATGAAAAAAAAACAGTTTGTCATAAAGGCCATTACAGAAGACGCAGTAAATATTACAAGTAGTGTAGTAAATTTACTATGGTTTTCTATTTATACAACGTTAAATTAGGGTTGGATTATTTTA
The DNA here is from genome assembly GCA_030522625.1 of Copidosoma aretas. Taxonomy (NCBI): domain Eukaryota; kingdom Metazoa; phylum Arthropoda; class Insecta; order Hymenoptera; family Encyrtidae; genus Copidosoma; species Copidosoma aretas. The sequence goes on along the minus strand of JAPYYV010001334.1, from coordinate 2,750 downwards.
AATATTGCATATAGTAGATCTACGAATGTATTTCTTACCTTGGATTAGCATTAATATAAACACAAAACGTACTGCATCTTAAAACAGCCAGGAAGCAGCACAAACAGTTGGGCTAGCTACAGAACCGTTCATTGCTGCTGCCGCTCATTAAAACTTATGTTGTCCCACTTGCCAGGAGATTTGGGTGCGCTGCGCGCCTAAAACAGGTGTGCTGTACGACCAAGAGTGTGTGTGTGTGGCTGTAGGTGTTTTTGGTAGCGTCACGCACCCACCTTTTTTCCAGTGTGGTTTTTCAGTATCCTAGGTAGTTCTTTTATACAAAAAGCCTGAGAAAAAGATCACGATTTTTTTTGACGGGATTCGAACATACGACTCTTATAAATTTTTTCGACTGTGCAGCTTGCTTGCTAACCGTTAGGCCATTGAAGCTCCTGCGATACACTTATTTCATTCTTGCTAACGTTTTGCATTATTGTCATGCAGTGTGTTCTCGGGTTCTACATCATTTTCTTTGAAATGTATTGATTATCAAGCAATTTTAAAGTCTGTTTATTGATACATAGTGTTGTTAAAAATACAGGCACTTATCAGTCGAATGCATGGTCGTCGGTCATTGGCTGACTAAAATTATATTTAATCTGTATGTGAAGAATGAAAGTAATATCTGCAAGAGAGACATGATGCTAGCAGAAGCAGCTGACAGGGCCGTTATACTTGGGGTTTCGACAAAAAATGTGTGCATATATGCACACTTCTGCTGATGACTCCCTTGAGGATACCACTTGTAGTGTATACCGCTCTGATTAAGCTCATTTTTGACTGAAGCATTAGCGCGAAATTATAAAATAAGAAATACGGTTTGCCATCTATATAGATGTGAGATACTAATTATGATTTTTTCGGTAATATAACCTTCGTCACTTAATAAAACGGTTATAAAATGTTTGGTTTTGTAACGGTAACGTGACAGTACCATAAGCGTCATGTGACCGGTAATAGAATCACTAGGCATCTTTAGCCTTTCCTCTTATTAGAGAAGGGGCTTTGCTCTCTTTCCTTCCGCTGTGTCGGTGGATCCGTTATAGGAGAGGCTACGTACATGATGTGTTATGCATATCGTACGTGACACGTCTGAAGCTCCGACCGCGCACCGACATCCTTGATGTCGTTTTCTTTTATTAAGTGTAAATTTTTGCTATATGTCCCGTATTGTGTTGTTTCTTTGGTACGCTATGTGTTAAGATAGGAAGAGTAGTGGTAGTCTTTTATTGCCAGTCCTTATCTCTTCTAATGACTAGTGCGCTGTATTCGTCGTCTATACATTTTGTGATTATAAACGTGCTCTTTCCTCTTATATAATACTTGTGCTAAATTGCAAAATCGTCTGGAGTATTAAAGTCACATCAAAATCCTAATAAATTTTTTTTTAAGTGCTTTTTTTCATCAGGTCACACTTATACAATTAACTATAAATAAAACGTATTACTCATGAACATGTTACATATAATAATTTTTGATACAAATTTTTATATTCATGCACTTAATCTTAGGTACAAAAGAGTCGTGATAAAATTTTTTCCTAATTATCGTAAGAAATAGTTTTATTTGTATGCTTCTTATTATAAATAAAATAATTATTTAGTGTAGGTAAATATTATATACATTCAAATCATTGTAAAAGATATCAGTAGCTACAGTTTACTGCTTTCTTACTTTTATATAGGTGTATTATACTATCGATCATGATGTAGATGGACAAGGTTTTTGGGAAGGCACATGCTTTTGACAAGGCAGAAAACCAACATGATTTCAGGGCAAGAAAGATCCAAATTCATAAAAAAAAACATGTGTTTTAATGCAATGTTCTACTACGTCAAGACAAACCAACATTGCTATACTAAGGCAGGAAATAAGAAACGTGATCATTAGTGATACAGCTGTTAAAACAGATACTCACCCGAAACCCGTACACTTTAGCTTAATACGTAATTTAAATAATTTGAACTTCAAGCACCTAAAAACCGAAAATAAACAGACCCTCCCACTACTATTTTTTGTTAATAAATAATGTATTTAGTAATTCAGAATGTAAGCAGATTAGTCTATTGGATTTCGAGATACCATACATAGGATGATTACACCTTTTGACAGAGATTGGACAGAGCAACCGATTCATGGACATGGTGGAAAAAACCAGGCATAGGCAGACCATGATGCTGTTGTAGTCAAGCAAACTATAACAAAAATTTGATTGGCTAAGAATTCTAAAGAAAAAACAATGTTATTTTCATACAAAATATGTTAAGCACTATTTTTCCGTGTATTATACTAACTATATAAGTGTGTTATAATTTCGATCATAATGTAAAAAGACAAGGTTTGCTGGATAGCACATCCCTTACCAAAGATTTCATGCATATTTTTATGCAAAAAAAATTGCATGTTTTTATGCAGGATTTTTTGCAAGAAATTTTGCATACAAACTTGCATGTTTAATTGCATTAGGTTTTGCGTGATTTCTTGCATCACCTATTGCATAAATTTCGCGATGCAAGAAATCCTGCAAGATTTTTTGCAAGAATTTTGTGAGGAATTTTTTCATTGGCGATTTTTTTTAAGATGAAAGAAACCAAAGTGATTTTATCTTTAGATTTTTTACAAAACACTACTCGATTTTTTATAATAATTTGGTCCAAAAACCTAAGTTTAGAAAACCCTCGTAGTTTTGAAAAACTGTGTAGTTATTGGTA
>JAPYYV010001333.1:0-24887 GCA_030522625.1 Copidosoma aretas | reverse complement strand
TTTAAATAATAATCCGTTTTAATAATTATGAAAACTCAACTTGGTTGAGAATAATTTTGTATTAAAGAAAAGGTGCCCATAGTACCCAATGTTCCCTTATATTATTCCACCGCTGTAACTGCACTCGTTATTAGTAAGGTGGTGTCAATTCATTATTCAAACACATACTTCAGTAATGTAATAACAAAGCTTTAAGATCGGCAGAATCATTTTACGATAAACGTCATATCTATTATGAAATTACTACTTTTAACGGTATAATTGTAAAAGATTATTTAGTAAAAATATTTTTTCGCCAGCTGAAGGTAATGTTAGATGATTAAAGTATATTGTGGTTTTTGATAAGTTTAGAGAAGTAGTAAAAGTGTGTTTACAACAAATTTTGATCCAGTTTATGAGATTTGTATAATACAGTAACAAAAAAAAATTGAGATATAGAAAATTTCTGTAACTCTAAATGTTTACGACGTACAGTGGGCAGATTTATTTTTTTTCACAACCTTATATTGTCAGAAAAAAAGCAGGTACAAAAATTTTATTTTCATATCCGTTGTTATTGCATCTAGATTTAGATAAAAAGACGGACGAGGCTTAAAAATCGAGACCAAACAAAAATTAGCATTAAATACGAATTTTTCTGATATTTTGCCAACAGAAAAAAATGAATCTAAATTGTTTTATTTACTTGATAATCTGTTACATTAACAAGCAAAGAATTAGATAAGGCCCAGAAATCGAAGCCAAATCTCAAAAATTAATATTAAATATCAATTTTATGAGTAACTCGTAAACGAAAAAATTTGTCGGCATACTTTCTTTTGATCTCTGTATTATTAAGTGTATTATTCTCAACAAATACTGATAAGCTCAAGATATCAAAACCTCACCTGAAAATGAACATCGGACACCAATATTTTAGTATTTTTCCAACGCAAAATGATAGGAAGCTTTTTTTTTATAAACTTTTTAATTTATTTTAGAAATTAGTTTATAGTCGAAAAAGGAACATAAATAAATACCTAATGACAAAATTTTTATATTGTATTGATTTTATTATTGTCTCACGAACAAAAAGATGTAGAAGCATAATTTTTTTAATTTCTCTGTTATTAAGAAGCTAGAAATATCGAAAGTTAACCAGAAAATAAGCATAAAACCGTGATTTCTTAGATTTTTTTTCCACGCAAAGAGATAGAAAGCTAATTTTTTTTATTAACATTTAAATTGTTGGAATTCTTGCAAAAATTCAAAGAAATTTGGAGACGTTTCAGAAATTAAAACCTTACTACAACAAGGGCAAAAACTAAACACCGGAATTACGAGAATTGAACCTTATATTTTTAAATATACAACAAAAGTGATGGGAGTTAATTATGCATTTTTTCTACTTGTTAATTATAGAACTACAGAGAACAGAGAAATTATAAATAAGGTCTAAAAACCAAATTGCAACCTACAATTTTCTTCAGCTGATGATTTTCTTAACATCTTGCTTATCTCGTGAAAGCAAAAAGATTTAACAATAATTTCTCTCTAACTTTCTTATTCAATTCAACATAGTTTTGGGAAAATTAAAAAGAAAATTTTATGCATGAACTTAACTAACAATTTATCATACTTCAATTCCTATACACGTAAACAAAGACAAGGATAAATCATAATAATGCTTTTAGTTTCGTATGGACTATAGATCTATAATAATAAAGGGTAATTATTCAAAATATGAAACAAGAATTTTTCTGGAGCCCAAATTTTGATGGTGTATTAGAACCAGAACTGGATCGTATAATGGTATTTAGCCTTCTTTTTTTATAGCAATACAGAATTTAGGACAAATTTGATAAAGGCCTTGTATCATGTATCAAACTTACAACTATTTACTAATTCTTAATTTTGTACAATGTCTCGAAAATGTGAGTGAATAAGGTTATGAATTTTTTTCATTTTTGTTTTAATTCAATATGAATTGGAGAATAATTATATAAAAAGCTAAATATCCGAGACCAAACCGATACAGATTCACAAGCTGTTACATTTTATATTTTGCAAATGCAATCATCTTTATTGATCAGTTTTTTGTATTTTATTTTACATTCTATTTCTGGAGATAACAAATCGTTCACCAACCTTGCTTATCTAGGTATATCTTAACCCCGAAGAGATGTATCTTTTTTATTTATTTCCTCATTCATGGGAAAAAACAGAAATGTTTTTATAAGGCAAGGCCCCTACCAGTTAATTTAGGTTAAACTGCTATAATTCCAAGGATTGGACAACAGCAAGACCTTGATAGGTAGATGAAAATTTTTTCTATGTATCACGTAATAGAGGAACATTGTTAAGAAGGTCTAATAGTTACTCAAAAGTATTATCAATAAAGCTTGTTCTTGGCTGATCTTTCTATTGTTGATTAGTAATCAGATTAAAACAATTTTGGCAAGAAAAATGAGCGAATCAAAGCATGAAATTCAAAATTTCTTTTTTATATTTTCTGTGTATCTTTATTAGGGATTATATGTACGCACCTACGCAGGCTAGTGAGTCTTTTTTTTCAAATTTTTCTTAGAAAAAGTAGAGAATTTATTGTCATTATAAGAAATAAGAAATTTCTTTAATAATTTCTTTTACTTAAAAAGAAAAGACAATCGGCCTGGGTGACCTTACTTTTTTTTAATAAATAATTTTTCTTCCAAATTACTAGATAATTATAGAGTAAATTAGGTAAAGTCAGAAATTACATTTTTTTCTTACAATATTGCTTAAAAATTTTATGTTTAGAATGTTCCTGATGTTTTGTTATAAATTTGTAAGATTACTGTAATTAACGTTCCTTAATTCTATACTTAATCACAGAAAGTTAGAAAAAAAATATTTTTCTAAACATTTCCGTTTGTGACATATTTATAAAATTATTATTTAATAAATTTTAAAGTTAGATCCTCATTTCTGTGCTTCTTCGGAATCTTTTCTTGTGGCCGTAATACATGTTAAAGAAACCGCTGCCAATAAATTAGCACAAAGCTTCCTCAACAACATTATTCTGCTATTATTTACCTAAAACAAGAAAATAATATAAAATGATGAAATAATTTAAAATGTCAAAAGTAGCTATTTTTATGCTCTACATTGTGGTATAAAGTTAGGAACGCGAGTAATCTCATATTTTTATAAATATCATGTTTGAAAAATAAAAATCAATCAGCAACAGTTTCTACCATACCAGCAACCTTATTTTGACAGATAACTATTTATACAGCTGATTTTTAGTACAATAAAAAGAATATCCAGCAAGCTAGTACGTTAAGAACTCTATAAAGAGAAGATTTATCGTAAACTATTGCAATGTTACTCTTTACAACTTAAAAATAGATTTTTTAACCCTTAGAAGAGTAAAAATTCGTTTTTTTCCATTAAAATTTTTATAAAATCCTTAATGAGGTATGAAATTCAAATTTTTTATTGACAGCTGCAGTAAATAGGTAAATTAAATCATTTCGAGGGTTTCTGGGATGCACATCTTAGTTTTTTATAGTCCAAATAAGACATACAAATTTCGAAAAAATAGACTTTTTGAAAAAATAAGCTTTAATTGGACTCCTTGGACGAAGAAAACCTAATAATAGTACTTTGCAATGCTAAAATAAATGTTAATGTACCGTTATAATTTTTTTTTATCGACCGACGCGTCTAATTACGTATTTTCTCTAAGTTCGCAAATATATTATAAATGTAAAAATGACTAATTCAATAAAAAAAAAGATTCTCTTAAATACTAAGAAACGATACAGAATAAACAAAAATTTTTTAGTCTAAAATAAAGGTGTTTTAATACTAAAGGAGATACAACTATTGAAGCATTTTCAGATTTTTCACTCTAAGAGTAGAAAGAAATCGCTTATTGGACATAAAAGATCGTTATAACAACGTTAATAATGTATGGAACGTAATATTTTTTTTTTAAGGATTACAAGTATATGAAAGCAATTATTTTAAGCCTTAAATCATCAAAATCACTCGAAAAGTTTCTAAGCTATGAGTGATTTTACACAAAAATCTCAGTATTTCCTTAATAAAAACTAAACAAAATATTTCATCGTAATGACTTGGAATGAAAAACAATGTTATTTTAAAGCTTTATCAGACGCTACTATTATTAAATTTAAGTGCAATTTTTTTCACCCCTTAAACAAGTAAAAAACTTGTTTGTTGACCATAAAAATCGTCGTAAAAAACTTAACAATGTATAAAAATTAAATTTTTTTTTGGTTTAGTAGAAGAATATGAAAACAAATATTTAAAGCCTCAATTCATTAAAATCACTCGAAAGGTTTCTAAGATATATGTGATTTCCCACAAAAATCTTAGTATTTCTTTAATAAAAACTACGCGAAATATGTTATTAAAATGATTTAGAATATAAAATAAAAATATTTGAAAGCTTTATCAGATGTTACCTTTTATAAATTCAAATTTAATTTTTTTAACCTTTATTAAAGTGAGAACCCTGTTTTTAAACCATTAAAGTCGTTATAAAAACCTTTACAAGGTATGGAACTAAAGTTTTTTTTGCGAGCCGCCATAAGGAGGTTGAAACAGAAATTTCAAACTTCAACTCATTTAAATCAACCGTTGGGTTTTGAGATGTGACTGATTACATACACACACACACACACACGCGCACACACATACACACACACATACACAAAGACAGATTTCTTCTAAAAATGGTATTTGTTCATATAAGACACTAAATAAAAGATTTCTCACGTATTTCTAGAAAAAATTTTTTTTATCGATACAAAGCTACCTTTCTGAGGAAGCAATATTTGAAAAATTAGATTTTTATCTTTTAGCATTGCTGAAATTAAAAAAAAAATTTAGGTCTTATGCTAATTTGTACGTTAGGTTTTGATTTATTGACCTCACACGTTTTGGAAATCGTACACTAAATAACCATGAGATTTAATAAATATTCTTCTAAATATTCACATTTGCGATAGATTCGTAAGGTTGATATTTGATAAAAATAGTAAGGTTGGATTTTGATTTCTCGACGTTTCTAAATTTTTGCTTATTTATGTTATGAATTTGGGACTAAATAGGAGAAGTCACTTTTTAATCTCTTTGTGCTTGCAAAATATCAAAAAATTGTGTTTTGTGCCAATTTGTAGTTTAGGTCTCGACCTTTCGTCCTTGGCAGTGATTATCCTACAATCAAGATGTTATAACAAAGAAAATTGAAAGAAACTATACAAACTTTTTTTTCCTACGCTTTTTCTCTCGAGATATTAGGTTTTAAAAATTTAATCAAATTAACACCCTATCTGACGTTTTTTTCCATGTAAATAATTTTTCTACTAAAATTAAGAGAGGTTTTTGAATATTTAGAAAACAATGCATGGAGCTGTTTATTAGGATTTTACTATCACGTGGAATACATATAAAGTTATTAAAATCAATCCTAAAAATAATAATAAAGTTTTAAGGGCTATTTGTAAATATTATTTCTACTACTTGGAACTTTTCATTCAACAATTTTTGAGGTTAGACAAACATTATCTAATTTTAATATTTTACTTGTAATGTATAGTTGTTGCCAAACGAAAAAATTTGTGTTTGTTAAAATCATGTCTTCGTCATGGCACATTCTATTTACATAGTATATTATTAAAATGTAAAAAAAAATTTTCTGTAGTATAAAATGAATGACTTATGTTACTGGGATTATCCCAATGGATTAAAAACAAAATTCTAACAAAAATTTTTTATAATTTATGATGTTATTTTTTTTCAATTCTTTCCATAAAAACCTTCGATCATGAGAATTGAGATAGGCGTAAAGGTAAACGATTTAGGAGCGCAAAAAATTTAATGAATTTTTTGTCGTTTTTCCATTTGCAAAAATAACAGATATTGTAGAATCAAAATTTTGTTTAAAAGGGCCTGAAGACATATATTTGATTATGGCTTAAGCATTTCTAGCCGGATTTTTAGACAATATATTTATAAAAAAAAATTCTATGCTCCATTCGTTTTGGGTTGAACTTGAGAAGTGACCTCTATGATATGTCCTCCTATAATATAGTTGTAATATTTTTGGACGAATACTAACTTCTTACACTTCTCCTTGCTTCCTTCAGCTCTCTTTAAAATAACAAAGTCTTCCATTTATCGTGTTGTAGAATTCGACCAAATAAAGATTTGTGTTGGCTCTTTCAGTCCCTCCAGCTTTGTAATAGCTTACATTTCCACATTGCAGCTATTTTTCTAATTTTTTTATGGAATTAGACCAAAAAAAAATTTGTGTTGCCCCCCCCCCCCCAACTCCTCTACAAATCCCTATTGATCTCAGTACCTACCTCCCCTCTAGGTTTCTCAGCTTCTTAAAGGAAAATTTCAAACATCAAAATGTTGATGGGTCATAGAAATCTGTAACCGAGAAAAGTTATTGAAAAATTTAGGTTAAACATACATAAAAATCTACATAAATATTTTTTCACAGATTAATATCTTCTAATCTCATTACATGGTTTCAAATGTCGTTTCAAGTATACTGCTCCGACAAGCATTTTCTACAGTTTAGACTAATTTTGTTTTCAATTATTCCTCATGGCATGTCATATGCTTTGAAAAGCGATAATATTGTTTAAAAAATGATTGAAATTTTATGTATCTAAATTTTTTTTATGTTTTTAAATTCTTTCCTCAGAAAAAGATTATTTCTATTTTCTTGTATACTAATTTTACAGAAATGACAAACAAGAATTTATTTTTTATGTATTTGCTAATGTGATGTGAGCTGTCCACACTTGAAACTTTAAGTTCATATTTACTGCGCTGATAAAGTTTGATTGTCCATAATTATGGTTCTAAAAGAACACTCACGAAAAACTTATTTCATATGGTAAAAAGATTTAAATTAGTAAATAGAATTTCAATAAAATTATAGATCATGCTTGTTTAAAAGAAAAATTAGGAGTCAAATCAATAACAGGAGTTTAATAACAATAATGGTCTTGTTGTTCAGAATTTCTCTCGAAACCATATTTTTAATTACAATTGGTTTTCTGATTAGATTTAAATACTAATGTTTATTATGTCTTTATATCTTGATGATAAGAAATGGAATCGTCCATAAGAGGTAAACATTTTCCAAGATATTATCCTAAGCCATCAAAACTTTGACCTTGCAATTTATTGATGTTTACAGAAAATGTGAATAAACATTAATTCTTATACTATGTAAAAAGCATTAACAAAAACCTTTCTACATTTAGTGTAATTCGTAAACAGAAAACTGTAGTACTTTTTTTTTCCTGTAATTTTGAATAACTCTATTTAGCAATAGCAGTCCAATGTTTTTTCTGGGCTACACTATGAAAAATGCTTCTACGCAGTTACCTAGACAAATCTAGCTTCGTAAAAATGGAAAGTAGAAATTTTCAAGCATTACGTACCATGAACGATTTTACCAATCATTTTAATAGATACAATGATTAGTGAGCCTGATGCAAAAGAAGCGTTGTATTCAATATGGTATCTACGACTTTATAGGTGGTTTATGTCAAGTATTAAAAAAAGTATAAAGAATATGTCCGTAAAGATGAACCCTGTCAGCAGTTAATTTTTGATCTGCAAAGCGGATTCATGTTTATAGGCTTTCCAGTTCCAGGGCCTGGATGAACAAGAACATGTAGACAATCTTAAGTTATGCTACATATAATCAAACGTATTCTGTAATTCGACAGCCATCAAGCAGAAAATTATAATAATAGGGCATTCATACTGCGTGTCATTGAATTAGGATACATTGTTACTGAACGGCTTTAAAGTTCGTTTAAGACTCATACACTTAAACGATCCATTAAGCCTGATATACGCAATAACGAGAAATTATTCTGTCAACTTTGCAGAGTTAACGCTTTTCGTACCTCGGGTAAAAGTAAGCCCTACAGTTTTGATTGCGCAGTACAAAATTGACAAAAACCACTGCAAAAATATCCAACAACCGTGTGCAGGTAAAATCTTTTATCTTGCATAGTGGCATTAGCTGTAGTTGTTTGGAAAATACTAATTTCTGCCAACTACCAAGAAAACAAATTTTTGAATTTGTTCACAACGAAGCTTTTAGCGGAAATACAAAAATTATTTCCTTCTAGCATTCAAAAGTATTCCATGAATTTGTTGGCGTCACACATTGACGATGTATCAGTTTCAATCCAACTGCTACAGTTAAATCTCACACAAAACACGTCTATGTGTATTAAATCGTAACAGACACTATTTCAAGGACCTGGCATCTACTACATAATCAAAGAAAAGAGTATTCGTATGAAATACTATACTAATAAATATTGTCTGCATTTAATCTTACATCCAACCTCTTCTTATATTTTGCTAGCCATTACAATTTAGTGAAGAACTGAACAGTGCGAGTCAAAGTACGCTTTGAGGAAGCACTTACAACGACTATAATTGTGTTTTGTACACCTCACGCGTCTAAATATTAGAAACAGATTCAAATAGTAAAGTAGTTGTAGATTTTAAAATATAAAGTGATTCGTTGTAGTTATGCAGGATTCTGTGCAGTATTCTCCTGGGAACGGTAGGCGTATTTCCAGCGGACTAGTAACCATTTGTTTAAGAGAGACCCTGTGCTCTTGCAGTTAGCAGAGACGGATAGTCTAAGCCAGGCGCACATTGGGTAGCTATGTATGCTGACATTAATGGTCACGAAGGGGCTTCACTTTTTTCATTTGTTTTTTTAGATACTTTTGATAACGATAAAATAGCTGCAACCTTATTTAATCGTCTTACTAGAAGAAATACTAATTGATCTTATTTGATTTTTTTTTTGGGCCTGCATAATTATATAAGTATAAAAACTAGCGAAGTAATAATACGATTAAGTTTGGAAGTTATAATAAAATTACTGTAATTTAGTATCAAGTTATGGATATTTGCATATGCGACATCTTAACCACTCAGTACTGTTCGTGTTTTTAAATGTGTTTTGACATTAATCAATCGATAACATTAATTTTTTACTGTACTGCGCAGAAAGAAGAATATGTCCTCCTGGCACATGATTGGTAAGAAATACGCACCAAAGGAGAGAATCAATATTGCTTGGATCACACGTTTGCCACCATCGGCTTTGCCTCGAGTGGCAACGCATGTGTGACCAATAGCACTTTTTACTCTTTCTCCATGGATGCGTACTATACCATTTATTCAACCAATACTTGTGCAAGTGTAAAATAAATATACATCGTAAAAATACGTACAGTAGATTTGCATGGAACAAGGTGCGTTGAACACTGCATTAAAGATAAACATGCGTGCTCCATACTACCTTATAAAGCAACTGCATTAGCAGAGCGTTCCTGACTTAATATTAGGACAGTTCACATTTGATGAGTTGCAATGACAGAAACTATGCACTTATATGTTTCTATTAGCTTTTGACAAGAAGACCAAAGATTGGTAGCTGTATTAAGTTTTTTAAGTCAACACTACGCTTTTGATGATGTAAATATAATGACTGTAAAACTGTATAAGTGGTCTACTTGCTGACTTATGCGTGATTGAAACATGTTATTAGATAGCTATGAATATAACTGTTGATTTTATCAACTGTACCTACATCGACAGTGTAATATTTTTAGACATTTATTACTATCTTTGAGTGAAATTTGTGTTCTCTATCCATGTATTCTATTTAATTATAATTTTTGATTCTATAAATGATTTTGTAAACGTGTAATGAACTGTAGGATAGTTTTTGGTATTATTTACATTTTAAAGTTATTTATCTTGTATCTTTACATGTGTGTATTATAAATAAATGTTTTGATTATATATTCGTCAAATTCTTGTTTACCTTATCCAAAATCCACTGCTTATTCCTGTAGAAAATGGATAAAATTTCCGTCAGAGCCCGGCCGGTAAGCTGATCCAAGCAGGTGAGCGTATGTGGTGTCGGTTGGCAAGGCCGTTTTTTTTGCGTGAACTTTGTATTTTTTAACTGCTCAGAGTATTTTTAAATAACATATCATAGTACAAATAAATTTGTAAACGTATTTTGTACTTCCAATAATAATTAAGATTTATCTATGATTTTACGATTGCTTTTTTTATTTCCACATGCATGATTTATAAAAAATTTTAATAAGTATATTTTTGTAATTAGCAATTGTTTTCTTCATAATCGAGTCAACTTTTTTGTAAGAAATTCCAACCTTCTGGCTAGAGTTTTCAAGTAATTTAGTAGAATTTTTATTCTTAATATCTGTAACTTAACAGTCTACTAGACTTTATGGGTGTATTGCCCATTTAAGACAGAATTTTTCTTTGCATTGTCTCCAGAACCTCGGGAAAAAAACGCTATTATTATTTTACGTTTGTACTCAAAAATAGTGTACCATTGTTTTTATAATCACTTATCACAAATGTTTTATCAGATAACCAAAATTTAAAGCAGTGGATTTAATACGAAGGACAACGTTTTTTTTAATCAGAAGAATTCGTAAGATTCTGTATTAACGGGTTTCTAAAGTCGCTGTTTACAAAGATTTTCTTTTATACTCCAAATAAAAATCAGTCAATCACATACAACTATCAATCAGCTAAGAGACGATATTTCCATACTGTTATCAGTGATTACCAATTCTCAGTTTAGAATGAACATTTGCTATAGTGTGCGATACATTTTGCTCACATTTCTTAGTGCTGCATTTTAACTATAAATCCGTGCCATACTAACTGCTTTAATTTAAATTGGCATTATTCTTCGAATACTACGCTTACTCACTTGCTTTGTTTACTTTAATAGCTATACGAACTTACACAGAAATCAAAACAAAGGCTCATGCCTATGATAAGTACACAGTCTATCTTTTTATAAACTTGCTTTCGCTTTCTAATATTACTTTGCTATTCTTAATATCATATGCCTACACATTGCAATACTTTGTATTGTGTGCAAAATATTTTAGTTTACTTACGACAGCTGTAGAAGAAGAACAGCCTTTCTTTCAGCTTGCACATACTCATTCCCATCATTTTCTAAATATATTGTATATAGTTCTACAGCATATGCTTGTACATTCATCTTTCCACAATCGTTATCTAAATCCTTTCACCTGACTTGGGCTGTGCCTCAAACGCATCCAACCCTCCACTAAACCACTTACTATATAATTTATAGTTTTGAAATAGCACAAATACCTCTGTCTTATGTGAGTTTTATGTAGGCTTAAAATTTTTTATTATATATTTATGGTATGCTTATTTGTGAATAAAATGGTAGAAAAGTTAAAATGAAAGGAAAAAAAGGAAGAGAATTGTTTTATCCTTGATCGCTAGCTAGGATTCATCAGTGTTTTATGCTAGCAATCTAGCCACATAAAAACACAACTTATACTTTTAATGATATGCGTATCAACGGCGAGGGCGAGATTGATATAAATAGGTATGCTACGCTGGTATTAGCTTGCCTCTTGGTACTAGCTCACCTGCCTCCTCTACTACTAGAACAGGAGTGTTTTTTTTACAAAACGTTTTGTTGAGTAAGCAGATTTTAATCCCCTCCAGAGAGCGTCTATATTTTGACACCCTTCGGTGTACATACTGCGGTTCCTCAGAGCGCGGACCATTAAGATATGTCTTAATAATTTCTAAGAAATAAAATTATCTGGTAACTCTAAAATGGATTTATGATATGCCCCGTATTTCAAGGCATTGAATTATTTTGTGGCCCTCAATAGAATTTATTCCATGATTATTTTCACCACTACTGAAAGAGCGAGGACCTTGGTAGCGGCTTAGAGAGTACTCTAAAGTCTTTCAATTTTGAAATGTAAACATTAATATATACATACTATAAGCATAAACTGAATGTCTAGTATACAAAATACTAAGTTGTACAGTCAATAATTAACCTTACGGTCATACGGAAGGTCGTGGTTTAAGGCTTATACCCCGAGTAAACTTTTCTTCAATCATAAATTTTCTTCTACGTCGATCTTGTCGCCAGCAAGTCCACAAATGACGATTACAAAGTTTATATTTATTCATGAATAATTTTAGATATAGAAATCTTTGAACCAAAAAGTCAAAGGTCTCTCTGGAAAAGGCCGATGACAAGATAGCGGATTTAGGAAACATAATGTCCTTAATTTTCCATTAAGACGCATTTTTATTCTTGGTAAAATGGTGAAAAAATGCGCTGATCAAGAATTTTGGTATTCACAGTGTGAAAAATAAGTGCATTATTTTTTAATTTAACAATTAGTTAAAAAAATAAGCATTTTTTTTACATTATACGTCATATCTCCTTACCAGTGCATTTTTTAACACATACACCTTTAATGTTTTTTATTCTCCATAAAATCGTAAAAAAAATGGCGCTGGTTCAACGTCTTCAAGTGCTTTTGCCTATAAGCAAATCGCGTCCAAAGTTAAAAAAGTGCTTTTTTTTTTCGACATTTAATAACTACGAAACAAAAACACCAAAAATCATAAAACTTTTAGAAATTATTGCTCTCAATGATGCTAAGAAGTGATCAAAATTTTAGCAAGATTGTTTTTTAACTTTTTGAGTAATAACCGATCGATTTTTTTTTTAACCCTTAATTGCAACTCACGCCATTTTTTTCGTAAAAAATTTCAACCATCCTTACCCAGCTAGAAAATTAAAAAACCTATATTATTTTTTTATCCCGTTGGAATTTTCAAAAAATATCGATGTGGAACGTTGTTATAACGATTTTTTTACCGATTCCTTTTTTAGACAGATGTATAAAACTATATAATTTTTTTATTCTTCAATTAAGATGATTAGCTCTTGTATATCTTGAAAGCGCTTTTCATGACTAAGATAGTAAAAAAAAAAAATCGTTCCTGCGACCATTAGGAGCTAAGATAATTTTTTTTTCGAAAAATTCCAGATTCGCCCCTGATGAACTGATTTCGTTAAATTGTTAACAGAGTGCAGATAAATATCTATATTTACCAAAAAAAAAAATTTTCACTTAGTAGTTGGACGCAAAGCAATAGAAACTAGTGTCAAAGTAACGGTTGAAAGTGCGGCGCGCGCTCGGTTCCTAGTGGCGGCGGGGTGAGGGGAGTAGCTGCGGTGGCGGCAACTCTCCAAGCTGCTCCGCTCGCTCGTTTTCGACTGCTACGGCAGGCGTATAATATGAGCGTATATACCGTTCGCATAGCGTTCCAATACGTTTCAAAATGTTTTTAGAGCACGTCTAACGAATTGTATTGTATATATGTGAGTGTAATAAGGTTCGTATTTGTATAATAATAAAATATTGCTTCATAAAATACGATGTTTAAATTCAGTGCAGAGGAAACGACTTTCGAATGATTTTTGGAGCATAGAGCACGTAGTTGTCATACATTTTTAGTTGACCTGGCTTGGGTGATAGACAATGTTTTAAAAGGTGTGAAATGTAAATGTAAAAAAAAAGCGGAAAAAGCTGTGGTTGTTATAAGAACGGGCTGCGCAGCTCTCAGTTTTGATAAAATTGTAATGGCCAAGAGTGTTAAAACAGCTAAAAACCCGAAGAAATCGTGAATGCTCATGACAAATATAATTCAGATGTCGATGAGTATGATGATTCGGAAAATATATGTAACGATTTTTCGATGTCCTATCATGAAGATGATATTCTCGATGAATCGGAAATCACAGATAGTGAATGTACTGAGTCTGTTGTTACAGATGCTGAAAGCAGCAAATCTGTAATGAGCTAGGAAACTAACGTATTGTGAAAATATGATGTGTACTTACTTTGTACTGAAAATATAATGATGTTTTTTTCCGATATTTTGTGTTCAAACTTTTAAACACTACACACAATACTTACTTTTGATTTCCTGATTACTATAACAATCGAAAATTTTATTATTTAAGGTTTTGTTATTCAATACTTAATAAAAGTTATGTGAGCGCGGCCGATTAAAACTGACGAGCTCAGTTTTCGCTGAGCTACGTACGCTTAGAGAGTTGCCGCCGCCGTAGCTACTACCCCCACCCTGCCGCCACTAGGAACCGAGCACCCGCCGCACTTTTAACCGTTACTTTGACACTAGTTTCTATTGCTTTGCGTCCAACTACTAAGTGCAAATTATTTTTTTTGGTAAATCTAGATATTTAACTGCACTGTGTCCTAATTTGAACAAAATCGGTTCATCAGGGGCGAGTCAGGAATTATTCGAAAAAAAACCATCATCTCTACTCCTGATGGTCGCAGAAAATTTTTTTTTTTTTCAAATATTTGTCTTGAAAAGCACTTTTAAGATATACAAAGAGCGAAACATTTTAATTACAATATAAAAAAATTATTTAGTTTTATACGTCTGTCTGAAACAGGTATCGGTAAAAAAATCGTTATAACAACGTTCCACGTCGATATTTCTTTAATATTCCAACGGGATAACAATATTAAATAGGTTTTTGATTCTATCCCAGTAAGAATGGTTTAAATTTTTCTCGAAAAAAATGGCGTAGTTTGCAATTAAGGCTTGAAAAAAAATCGATAGGTTATTACTCAAAAAGTAAAAAAACTATCTTGCTATAAGTTCGAGCACTTCTTAACATCATTGCGAGCAACAATTTCTTCAAGTTTTATGATTGTTGGTGTTTTCGTTTTGTAGTTATTAAATGTCGAAAAAAACGCACTTTTTTAACTTTAGACGCGATGTGTTTATAAACAAAAGCACTTAAAGACGTTAAATTAGCGCTATTTTTTAGACAATTTCATGAAGAATAAAAAATGTTACAGGCGTATACGTTGAAAAATTTACTGGTATGGAGATATGACGTGTAATGTAAAAAAATGCTGTTTTTTTCACTAATTGTTAAATTAAAAAATGATGCACCCATTTTTCAGACTGTGGATACCAAAGTTCTTGATCAGCGCATTTTTCTACTATTTTACCGAAAATAAAAATGCGTCGTAATGGAAATGTTGATTTTCGAAGGAAAAAGATCTAGGTTGACTGCGCTAGGGAGAGAGTCCGGAGACAGGCCTTGGCTCTTACTTAAAAAATTAAGAAGGATATTTTTTTATTAGAATGAAATCCAAGTTAATGTAAATGGAATCCCTGAAACAAAAATATGATACAAGGGCAGATTTGGAGAGAGTCCCCAGGGCGTAGCCACGTGCACATACCTACTCCAAAAATTACCCCCACCAGCGCACGCTTGGGAGTAGCTACTCTAAAATAGACAAGAGGTAGGCCTTTTAACACACTCATTTCATTTGATATCGAGGAGCTAACATATCAAGACATTACCAGCAGTAGCAGGCGGAATCTCCTAGCTCTCCCAAGAACTCTTTTACAGAGAGGTTCGAGTGGAATCTTGAGAGGATGAGGAGAAATCCTACACTTTTTAGCCTGCGTATTAGGTTCCAGATGAGTTTTAATATCTAAGCTCTGACCAACAACCTGTCCCCGGATAAAAATTTCTTTTTGGCACGGTAAGGACTACCACTAAAAGAAGCTAGGCAGCTACTCCGGGAGTTCAAGAAGGACTTAGACTTCAACCATATCGACGAGGACAAGGACAAATCGACGATGACAAAGACGCTGACAAAGACGAAGTCATCACCATTGACAGTGACGACGACGACGACAGACCCGTGACAAAGCGATTTTAAATAATTAGCGTCTATCCTGGGTCACCAACGAAACGAGACGTTGGTACACAGACCGAATAAACAGAGACGGAGTCGGACAAACTGGAAAACAATCGGCTCTTTTTGGGGGCACGAATCATTTTAAACCTGATATCTAAGATCTTCAAAGTGTTACATACGTTCAGAGCCACCAAATTTTTTTTAAAACGTAAGGTTTTAGTTCTTATTGTCTTGAATACTGTTAGGGCCACTATAAAAATTGTTTTTTTTTTTAAATCTGTATACTGTGGAATGTGTAGGGGGCGTTTTGCAGAAGCAGGAGTAAATTCGGCTTGGATCACTTGTTAAGTATTAGAAGCAGCAGTATATGCAACTTCAAAGATAGGCTTTTTTAATTTTTCACTTGCCCTAGCTAGTCAGCAGGTGGAATAGCTACTGCTGGCAATGGTGGAGTCGGATAAAAAGTCTGGAGAAGAGAATTCAGAACATCGAGAGGAGATAAGAATCTGTATGCTTAGCATCATAATACCAGTGGAATAAAAGGCTAAAATCGACACAATGTAAAATATAACGTGTAAATAGAAACCAAACGTCTTCTTTCAGAGCCACAAAACTTTTTTAAGCGTAGTGAAAATAGTGCATAATTAAAAAAAAAAGTAGTTGTTCGAAGTAAAAATATGGATGTAGACATTACAATTTAAAATTATACTGGTTTGGAAAAAGAACCAATTTCTTATCTCAACAAAATTAATCAAGCCGTGTATGGACACTGTCACGAGCACTTTAAAACGAGGTCAGTGACACCAGGAAAACTTTTCTCGTGTCAAATCGACTGGTTCACGGCAACCATTTCACGGTGTCTCGGGAATCTTTTTTTTTCCCCAAATATTCTGTCCTCGATGCTTTTTACTTTCCGTTAAATGTTGACCAGGTTTACAGTATTTGCGCTTTTTTATTTTACTCATTTTGTTGTGTGATCAAGAATGACGAAGCTGATGCTGACTACCAATTTATTTTACCAAATAAAAAGGTATAAATGTATAAAACGAGTAGAATATTTAGTGCTTTCCATGCGACAAGTGAAGTTTCCCCTCTTATTGTATCACCATGTAGAAAAGGTAAATCGTAAGTTGGTGTATTCAAGGCAGGCAATTTCAAAGTTTTTTTTATTCCATCAAAATCAGCAAGATATACAACTTCATTAACGATGAGCATGAGTTCTACATCAGTCATCTTATATCTACGATCACCGAAAAGCTCCTACAGTGTCTTGCGTTTCAGGGGCTGCATGATCGTCTCTTTAGCACACATCAAACACCGATAGAAAAATAAGAAAAGCTGGCCCTGGAAGAAAAAGATGATGATAAGGAGATCGACATCGTCGATTGGTTAGCTCACTACCTAGATCATTCCCTGTTGGGGATAAGGAGATTGACGTTGTAGGTCAGTCGAGCTTATCCCCTCGATCATTACCACCACCGCCAACACCTCTACTACATTCTTGAAAGTCACCTCTAATTTGTCCTCTGCTAGACGCAAGAGCAAGTAAAATTATAACATTGAAACGATGCATTAAAAATTAAAAAAAGGCTTTAGCGACTTGGCTTAAGTAGCCTTTAAAAATTACAGTTTATAAACAACCGGCCCTTGTTAGGGCTGATAAGACATTAGAACGCATGGTTACATCCACAACTAAACTTTACCAGGGCATTTGGAATTAAGCGAAAGATCTTTTAATGGGTAGTCGAACAGTCCATCGCTGAGCTATACCCTCATATGTAGGGATAGCACATATTCTCACGATAAAAAGATTGACTCCGAAAAAATTCTACAACGGTGTTGATTACTAAGGGCACCAACGGAACTCCCGCATCTGTAAGGTACATATGATCATTTTTACCTCTCTAAAAAGAACTAGTGCTACTGCATCTTAATGCTCATAGCTTCTTATCTATAGCATCTTCTAACATGATAGCAAAGCTAAATAGACAAATTTTTATGTTTGTACATCGTTGCTAATTTTCCTTACCTAAAGAACCTAAAGAGCGGCTTAAAACGAAATCCAAGTGCATCATTTTCATTAAGAAAAAAAATAGCCAGTTCTTTGGGCACATGATCATTGTCTGGTTTTTAAAGCCTCACATGTCTACCACACATCCCATTTTTTTGTAGTTTTTTATAACCATTACGTTCGAGAATTGATGAGTGATTGGTAGAAAACTTGACTGTTACATTTTTCAGCTAAGATTTTGGATCAATATCATGCTTATCTTAAAGTTTTTGATATTCTACATCTGTGGTAAATTCGCTCATTGTCGGCTTTTGAGATATAACAGTTTAGAAGATTTTACACTTCTTACTGTCTCTTTCTTTAGCCATTTTTCCTGTCCACGTTTCAGAGTGTCTCTTCTCTAATTTTTTTTACTCTTCTTGTCGTTGTTTATTCTCTTCTTCTTTACTGCTCTGTTAACGTTTTTTCATGACGCATGAGAGACAAATGGTGCTAGCAGAGCCGTGCATCGACTTTAATAGCCTTACATAACATTATTGACATCTTCGCGCATTCAACTACACTGAAAATTCGATCGTTTAGAATCAAGCAATAGGCTGATGTACTGGCGGGAAAATTTTCATGAGATTCATTTGCTGATGCCTGATGACACTTTTTCTATGTTTCTGAAATTTTTTGCATGTTTATCTTGATGCATGTGAGTAAAAAAATGAGTCTTACGAATTTCAAGATTATTGACAAATAATTTTAAAGTTCAAAATCTTTGAAGGGAAAGTCAAAGGTAGCCGTAAAAAAAGCCGATAAAAAAGCGCAGACTCGGAGATAGGCCTCAGCGCTTATTTGAAAAATTAAGATAATAATTTTTTTTTTCATTTAAAATCGATGGTAATGTAAATACTGGCCTTCAAACAGGCAGATGATACAAGCACAGATTGAGAGAGTGGCACCGGTTACATAGCTTGCAGCCCGCATGCATACCTATTCATAAACTCATCCACATTACATGCTGTTATAAGTAACTTTTCCAGAGCTGCTAAAATAAGGGCTCTTTCGCGCATCAGCCACATTTGAAATCGAGAGAGAACCAGAGGCAGAGCAGTGGCAGCATCCGCAGACCACGTCAATAAGCAGCAAGAGCGGTACTAAAGCTAGAACGGCAATAGCTAAAGTAGCTGCACCTATGCGATAGCATCAGCTGCAGCAGTAGCAGAGCGTCAGTTATGTGAGAAGGTGACTGTGCCAAGGAGCAGCGGTAGAAGTGGAACTAGGACCAGCAGCCAAAGAGCCAAAGAAGCTTTAATAGATCCTTTTTAGGGCTGATTAGTGTATTATTAGCGTAAAACGCTGATGGTTTAAACTTATAGAACAACGCTTTTATCACGTCTTTTAAAGGCTTAATAATTATTATCACAGGCTCTTTTAAGACCCTATTATTCAAAACTTATGTAATCTACTTACGTCAAGATCTCGAGCTTTTTCTCTTTGTCTCTTCTTTTATCTCTTTTCTCTTATGGCTGCACTAAGCCCAGAGAAATTCTTTCTCTTTTTTCTTTCCCTCATGGCTGTAAGAATTTAGAAGAGAGCTTCTTTATCTTTTTTCTGGCTTAATAGAACTTAAAAACAACCAGCCCTTTCTACGGCCACAAAAATCTTAAAAGTAATAACTACTTACTCTGTACTATATCACGCCATTCCAATAATTTATAAGATGTAAGTAGCAGCTAAAGAGCGCTTATTCGTCCGCAAACTACAACCAGTTCAGCCATCACCTTCTGTACGTCTCCAGCCGCTTTACAACTGAACTGCACGAGTGGCAACGTGCCCTACGCTTCGTGTGCTACCAGCGAGACTTTCTCTAGTGGAGGTAAGTGACAATTCCAGAAGTAGCATTTTCCTAGATTTTGGAAAGCAATGACCAATCAAAAAATGAGCAGATTCAGGGAACGCTTCCTGCAGCAGTAAAGGATGAAGCCATACTGTATGTCTCCGTAGAAGAAGGACCGTAGGCTATAGTTAAAGTAGACATCTAGCCCTTTGCAGTGCCAACAATACTTTAAACACAATCATACTATGTTATTTATAATATCTTATAATATAACTGGAAAATGTACTATTAAATATTTTGTAAGAAGACTGGAAAATATCTTTGCTTCATTTTACATTACGAATATCAAAATAATTTTTAAAGTTTAAATCATGAATCAATTGACCTAAAAATATATTACATATATTTATCTATTACTTCATGATTCTCAACTTAAAAGAATAACCAAAATGCACTAGTGCGAATAAATTGTCATATACATGGAATTTAGCATGTTTTTTTGTTATTTTAAAGATTTTTTAACTATTGTTTTAAAGCCATCACTTTCTTTATCGTACATACCGGATTTATGTGGAAGCTATGGCTTTTGCATGGCACTTAATCTTCAGTGAGATTTGCAAGGGCTGAGGAACCTTACTTTTGCATATTAACAACACCGAAGAGTGCATGAACAAAGAGTTAGTTTCTGTGTGTCAGTAAATAAAATTAACAGGATTACAATAAAAAAATATTTCCCTGCACGGTAGTACCTCTGGCAGCCACTTTTATTTTCATAGCGTTTAAAGTATATTTCAACAGCATCGGTTAACAAGTATTTTAGAGCATGCATACCTGTTTTATAAGAAACAGTACGAAATTTCCAGGTAATACTATCATAGTTAGCTTTCAACCATATATTCTGCTGTTAATCTTTCTTATGTGAATGATTCCACAATAGTAGATAAACTATACAGTTACAGGTACAGTGCCTGTACGTGTATCGATCTGAGCCCAGGCTGTCCGTAGCGCTTAATGGTTCTGTATTACAACCATGTGCTGGTACCCGCTGTGTGCTCATCCTGCGGTGTGTCCATAGAACTCAAGAGTGCCAGACTATCGTTGAATGGTCCCACCCCGTGCCCGTAGTGAACAGGGTTCCAGATTAGAGCCGAGAACGAGCTCCTTCTATCGTCGTAGCCCTCTATTCCAGTAACGTGTGCTCGTCTTGCCTGTGTGCTTGCAGAGAGCTTTGATACGAGTCCTAACTAAACGCTCATATATGTGAGCTACACCCAATACTTTTTATCCTTCGAATGCCAAAAGGATTGAAAATCAATTGAACTAATCATATTTTAGTTCGTCAATTGACCGCTTAGTGGTGTAGGTTAAATTTAATATCCACATGTTTGCTTGTTATGTGTGGCTATTGGGTTTTGGATGTCATAAGATGCTGGGCGTAGGTATGTAAAACTTTCACTTGATACGATTACTCTAGGGGTTCTTTAAGATTTACAATCGGACATTAAGTATTAGATGTCATAGGATTTACCAGCATCATCATCATTATATTATACGTGGTTAATTTAAATACGGGTTTAAAAACGATTTGTGGGCCATTGCTAATCCATTGTATTAATTGGCTCTCGACAAAACGGGAGTAAAGCCACCTTTTGAAAATTGTTTTATTTGTATTATTCATAATTCTATATGCAATAATTAGAGAATATTTTTAATAAATTGTTAGAAATCCTACCCAACTAAATACTTAACATCTTTTCTTATATTATTTTCCAAAATTAAAATAAATTTTTAATGTGTAAAATTACATACTTGAAATTCTGTTTAAAAAAATGGAAAAAAATTTAGTTTGAGTTTGAAAAATTACACAAATAAATAGTAAAAAAGTAAGAAAGTAAGAGTTCTAGCCTACGTTTTTATCTGTAAGGAACAAATATTAAATTTTCTTGTTAAATTTCTCTCTCTATTTAAATTTTATTAACTTCATATAACATCCCTTACGTACATATTTTTAATAGAAATATTTATATGAACCTCATCGATTCGCTTTTAATATGTAATCATCCAAGTTTTAGTACCATGTGCGTTTTAAACTGTGCATGCAGTATCCTAACACAGATTTTAATTTAAACACATTATGGAATCGTACTTTGCAATTCTCTTTACAGATGGGCAGTCATGATCATCTTGATTGATCATGCTGTCAAAGAGAAAATATTCAAAGTAAATTATAAGTTTTATTATGATAAATATAATACCTTGTAGCCTACTTCTAATTTAGTACAATGTTTCCGATCAATTCTTTTTTTTTTCTTAACTCTTTGTACATATCCAACTAGCATCTTTTAACGCCTCTTGTAGCACGCGGGCATGATTCTCGTATGGGATGACATTACTCCTCTATCTGATTCCATGGTAATTCTCCTCAAGCCAACTATTCCTACAACATGCTTCACTGCCTAAATCAGTCCACCTACATGGCGGTAAAAACCAGTGGACGGTAGGTTGCGTGACCTCATCCTCGTAGTTGATGATAGCAAGCTCCTTAAGGATAGAGTAGTTCAAAAAGCATCCAATATGCATGACGTACTTCATGATCTTCTTCAAATGTAGCAATAGGTCTGAGACAGGTCTTTTTTCTAGCTCTGTTCGAAACAGACTAAGGATTTTGAACGAGGGATGTTAGCACTTATACCCTTGCGTGATAAAAGAGTATCAAATTTAACCGTCAGAGGGCAGACTTATCATATCCCCATTTTTCAGTGTTTGATGGATATAATGGGAACTCATGACAAGCCTGCCCTCTGGTGGCTAACTATGGCTAACTATACTCTTTTTAGTATACATAGTTGCGTGTGCAGCAATGGATAGAGGGGATCTACGGTGTCGGCGGCTAAGGGGCCCCAGTGGAGGGAAAAGATCCGTCAAGGGGGTATAAGATTCACAATTTCATCAAGTAGTACATGGAGAGTATCATCGGAAAACACTAGAAAGAAAGGAGCAGCATCCAAGAGTTTATGGCTTGAAAGTTAGCTGCACCTGAAGGGCATCGTCAAGGAGGTGATGTTTTCTGGAAAGTTATTGTTATTTTACTCACACGCGATTATATACGTACTTTAAAGTGCTCAACTGTTTTTATGAAATGACGATAGAGTAGTCGTAAGACAGCTGGAGAGCTTACTTCATGTAGCACGTGTATGAGGTATATGTCTGATCACTCGGCTTGCTTGCTGGCGAAAAAGCACTCTTTGTGCCTTAGCTTCTTGTATGCTTTAACCTTTCATTGTAAATCTCCGCCACTTTTGCTTGTACCCCACTCTTGAGCTGTATTTCTTTACTTCCTTAAGGTGCATAAAAAGCCTGCGGAATCAGACAGGAGCAACATTTTTGAATTGGTTTCGTTAAGAGCAAGTCGTTCTCGTGAGGTACAACTCTTAACGATTTTCAGTTTAATACCATGTATGTATTCCATACATATGTATTTACTTGCTTTTCCTCTCCTACTCTTAAGGCATGAGAATTAGTCAGAAAAAGAGCACAAAAGGCTTATTCTGTAGAGCTCTTAGCACTATTTAATGATCGTTACTGTAATTATTCTACAAAGTAAAGTAAGAGGCAGAGATGTACTGATTTGTAATTAACATATTTTTAAGTATAGTATTTATCATAACGTAGATACATTTGAATTATTTTAAATGTAAACTTTTGAGTCAAAATAAAGAGAGAATCTCAAGCAATGCCAAGAGGTTTCCGCATCTTATCTCTAACAATTCTTCCTATAATCTATTATCTCGTTTTTTCTAGACATCATAAACATGTAATACTTCAAGTACACCGCATATTTGCTGCAATATGCCCTTAAGCAGATTGCTCAGGCGAATGATGATGATCTTCAATGATGGTTGAAGTTGATAAGTTGAGCGACGAAAGCTCTCAAAGAGCATGTTATATTATCATTGTCTAGAGGAGAGATACAATTATGCTAGTTCGTTCTGGCTTCTTTGCTATACATTCAAGGCAAAA
The DNA here is from genome assembly GCA_030522625.1 of Copidosoma aretas. Lineage (NCBI taxonomy): Eukaryota > Metazoa > Arthropoda > Insecta > Hymenoptera > Encyrtidae > Copidosoma > Copidosoma aretas. The sequence goes on along the minus strand of JAPYYV010001333.1, from coordinate 1,372 downwards.
TATATATTTTACTAAGGAAGACTGGAGGAAAATTACGAAAGGCTTTTCTAGAGCAGCAGAGCAATGTAAAAAACTGTGCAGATGATCCTAGTGTGCAAATCACTGTAGATAATCAATGAGTTTCGCCAATTTTCTTGTATGTCACAGACATTGTTATCAATCTATTGTATACTTAGTTGTGCGACGATCATCTGATTTTTTCTACGAAAAAAAAATTAAAAAACAGTTGAAAAAATTGGTACGACAAGGTCGTAAGGTGACTCAAGCTTCCGGCTTCACTCGCCATATGCCCCTAAGTCTTAAAATCGCTTTTCGCAAAGAAAAATTTGTTCGTCTGTGTATAAATTAATGTAAAAATATCATTTAAGTACATGTTGAACTGTAAGTCTATCTATATCAATCTTGTGCATTGTTGCTCATTCATTACTTGCTGCCTGCTTCTTCTTGCCCCTTAAATGTTTCCATCCGCTAATTGTATTGAACGGCCTTCAAGAGTTGGCCACAAGTAAAGACTTTGGAGGACACGTCGATCTTATTGCTAAAAACAAGAAGAAGTATATTTTATTGACTAAGCATATAAAGGGCAGCGACATTAATTTTATATTAATTGATTCATTCTAATTCATGTCCTCCCCTTGGGAGTAATGAGCATCATATTTTGATAAGTGAGATTATCAGCAGTTAACTGTAGTATGTATATAGTGAGGAACAGACATGTATGAGCTTACAAGAGATAGGCAATAATAGTGGCTTAAAAATAGAAAAAATAGGTGAAAAAGTGTCAAATAATAAAGGAGTGTCAGGCTGGCATCAGAGCAAAAAGAAGAACACGGTTCTACATTTGTGTACTATATAGTTTGATTAAAAAAAACTTGAGGAAGGGGGCAATCAATTATATACTGTGTTTATATCCTTTAAAATCAAATTTGATTACTATCTGATTTAAAATTATCTTATGACGTTTTAGGAGCCCAGAATTTTAAAGACACAAAACATATGCATAAATACTTAGATAAATATGGTAAAAAAAATATACTGGAAGTAAACATAAAAAAAACAAAGAATATCCTTATTCATAGGAATGGAAAAGGGATGGAAACATATCTGTTTGAATATTTTTTCACGTTAAATCACGAAGAAAATAAGCGAATTTGGGTGGGCGGCAAGGGGGGAGAGAGGGTGCGGAGAAAATTGAAGCCCTTACAACTATATATACATAGTTAAATCTAAAAAAAATTCTAAGTCTCTGAGGGGGGATAAATGTGGGTTGAGGGGGGCGGCCTGAGGGGGGGGGGGCTATTCAGGAAAGAAAATTTTTTTTTACGTTAAATCCCGTAGAGAACAAAAAAATGTGGGAGGGGGGGGGGGAGGG
>JAPYYV010001332.1:0-34790 GCA_030522625.1 Copidosoma aretas | reverse complement strand
TACAAAACATAAATACGCGAAAACAACAACTTTTAAAGTTGAATTATTGAAAGTAAGTTGGAGAAATTTTAAGGTTGGAAAGCACTTACTTTCAAATCTGTCGGAAAAAGAAGATAAATTCCAAGATGACAAAACGTTCGTTACAAAGCTAGTCATATTGTTGATTAAGAATTATCAATCACTTATAAAACACTGGAGTACTTGATAAACGTAATAAAGAAAACCAAACGTTTGATGCGTATATGTATACAGGTTTAAATCATACAGTATAGGTATACTTATGCACTTCTGGCACCCAGCAGACCATTACTAAAAAAATAGTTGGATTTACTACACACTTGTAGTAAACCTGCTTAAAAGTCTTTTTGTAGTTATTACGGAACTTGGAGAGTTACAATGACTAAACTTTTCTCTCAGTGCAGGAAAACCTAATGATCTGCACGAAGTGGAAATTCAGATGTTAAATGGGTATCCTACTCCGGATAAAACTGATCGTATGCTGCGGACATGGGTTTCAAGGCACAAATCAAGACATATTTGTTCGATGTCAGTTCTGATAGTCACTCTGCGTAATAACAACATAAATTTCTCGTATAATTGATGATCTTATGAAAAATTTAGGTAGAAATGAAAAAAATGTATTTTCACTAGCTGGAACATGAATAATGCTACTGATTGCGTTGGATTAGTGGATTTGACACCTGTACTTTTAGTCACACAAAAAATTTACATTACTGATAAGAGCATACAAAAAAATAGTATAATTGACTATTTGTTTTTCGTCTTTCATGTATTCACTCAATCCTGGTGTATTTAATTATTATTTTTTGAGTTACAGGAGTTTTTCAATACATGTCCCTAGATGACAAAGCAATCATAGTTTTTTGAAAACAAAATTCATAGTTGACGATCTAGAGAACGATTGGGCTTTTTCTGGCAAGTATTCATGATGATCGTGAACAGTCTGACGGAGAACAAGCTATAGAAAATGCTAAAAGTAGTGATTTGTGAGAAATTTTTTCCACTGATGTAGCAAGTCAATTGAGATTATACATGAGCAAAAATTTCTGTACGATAGACTTGAGTGACTAGCAATGTATATTTGTGCTTATAAGATTTGAAGATTTTCACTTTGTCATTACAATCAATTAATGTAAATTAAGTACGAATTAACTATCAGTTTCCGAAAATTCAAAATGGCGGATCCAAAATGGCGGACGAAAATTGAAAAAAAAATCAAATTTCAAATTGATTCATCGGCACTTACGAGTTTTTAAGGTCACTGATTACAAATATTCTATAAGTTTCCGGAAATTTAAAATGACGGATACAAAATGGCGGACAAAAACAAAAAAAAATTTGAATTTTTGATTGATTCATAGGCACTGACGGATTTTTCTGGTCACTTACTACGAATTTGCTATCAGTTTCCAAAAATTCAAAATGTCGGATCCAAAATGGCGGACGAAAATTAAAAAAAAAAAAAAAATTTTTAATTGATTCATAGGTACTGAGGGGTTCTTCCGGTCACTCACTACGAATTTTCTATCAGTTTCCGAAAATTCAAAATGGCGGATCCAAAATAGCGCACGAAAAGTTAAAAAATAAAATTTTTTCAAAATAATTCTCACGAGGTGGTTTTACAGGTCGCTGAGTATGAATCTGCTGTTTGAATATGTTACTTAAAATGGTGGTTTCGAAATGGCCGACAAAATCTAAGAAAATTTTCAGTCTTCTCAAATATGATTTTTAGTTGGCGGTTTTTGAGGTCGCTGATCATGACTATTATACTCAAATCTATAAAGTTGAAATGGCAGATGCAAAAGGCTGACGAAATTTCAATTATATTTAATAATAATCCATACTTGGGGATCTTGAAGGTCGTTAATTAGGAATCTGCTTAGATTATATAAACCAAAATTATGGATTCAAAATGGAGTACAGTCATTAGAAAGAAAAATTGATTTTCGAAAAATAATCAATACTTCACGGTTTTTCAAGGTCGCTGATAGCGAGTCTGTTATACATTACTATAAATTTAATATTGCTGATCCAAAACAGCAGACGAAAATAAAAAAATTAATGACTTTGCATTTAATCAACACTCACAGGTTCTTGGTTCAATTAATATCATGATCGTTGTTTCAGATTATTACAAAAATGTGAATAAAATAATTGTGTATACATAAATATTTAATGCTATCGTCTTTATTCACATATTTAGCTTATCACACACATTCGTACTCAGGTAAACTCAATATTTATATACATATACATAGAAGTTTTTTTACTTTTATATGTACACACACCCATACATATATAGTACTACACATGTAGAAATATTTTGTATTAAATATTTTTACACATATACCACTATACATTCATTCAATTAATATGCTAACATTACAATGAAAAACATTGAGATGCACTGAAACATCAATCAATAATTAATTCACAGTAAAAAATATATAACAAGTAAAAACGTATTCGCATGCGCACAATAATAGAATAAACACAAACTAAGTTTTGAATAATGATATTAAATGGTAAATTATTACTTTTAATAATCTTCTGAGTCGTCTGCTTCTAGTGATTCTTCTTTATTTTCTGTGTAACTCAACTCTTCTTCGTTATCTGATGCAACATCCAGCACTCACATCGTAAGCCCGATTTCTGAGCATCAGATGGTAATCAGCTGATAATCATCTCACATTTTGGGATGCTACTTATCTGATATTCGCTCGATTTCTACATGATTGTCAACTGTTTTTTAGCTGATAGCTACCTGATATTTATATGGTGATTATTAGCTGATTGTTAAGTAAAAATGAGGTAAATGTCTTGTGAAAATCAGGTGAATATCAGATGAGCTTTGTTCGAAAAAATTCTAGAAAATTTCTCCCGATATTCACCTGACTTTCAGATGATATTCACCTTATTTTCACGTGAGACTAAGCAGAATAAGTTATATGTAACATCATATCAAGTTTCATGAAAATTTTGTAAAGCCATCAGATCAGATGCTAAAGAATTTTTGATATATTAGATAACTTTAAGTTGAATATTATAAATAAGTATTACATGGATGTTAAATGAGATGAATAAATATGTAGTCCATGTATTGGATGTTTATACTGATATTTGTATTAGCTTTGAATTCTGAAGTATTGTCACTCATAGAACCCCTATCTACTATACTAAAAAATTGATAGAATATATATTGTTATATTTATATTTTACTCGACTTTAGTAACATTTTATCTCTGTTAAATCACCTTTGGATGTAGATAAATATACATATTCATAAAATAATTTTTATTGTGTTTTACTACTCATAATTTTTGCGAACCCTCTTCTTTAACTTGTTTTATTTAAATCTAGCATTTCTTACGTCATTATTCGAAGTAAATCTTTTTTTCGTAAATTTCAATAGCTACAGTTAGTGACTTGAAGCGACTTTTGCCTGGTAGCTTGTGACTTTAGAGCTAACCGAACTGAACATATGGGTTACGATTTAAAATGGGTAAAAATTCTAAATTTATTATTAAGAACACATAACGTGCTTGATAATTATTACCAAACAATATTCACAATCCAATTAAATAGACACCTAGATGTCCTATGTGCAATAATGATAGAAAAACGCTAACACACTTACCTCAGCAAGTCAACTTTTGACTTGTGTCAGATACAGGTTACTTGAAGAGAAAAGACTCTTGGTTATTTTTAAGTTTAATAAATTAAAGCATGGTTTTTAATTTTTTTTAAGTTTTTGTTCATTAATTTTAAGTTATTATCCACCATTAAGTAGACACTGTACTATATTATTCTGTAAATATGATAGCAGATGTGTAATTCGTGACTTCCAAAACTCGTAAGTATCAAATATCACAGGAAAATTTTTTTTAACTTGCGTTCGTCATTTTTAAATAGTCATTTTAAATTAATAGTAATTGTAGTAATGACTACTTTCCAAAAATCGATTTTTCTTCAAGATGTTTGTGCTCCATTTTGGATCCATCATTTTAATTTATAAAATCTTATAGCAGATTCATAATTAATGACCTTTGATGTCCCCGAGTTTGAATTATTATTAAATATAATTGGAATTTCGTCAGCCTTTTGTATCTGCCATTTCAACTTTATAGATTTGAATATAATAGTCATCATCAGCGACCTCAAAAACCGCAGAATAAAAATCATTTTTGAGAAGACTGAAAATTTTCTTAGATTTTGACGGCCATTTTGAATCCACCATTTTAAGTAACATATTCTAACAGCAGATTCATACTCAGCGACATGTAGAACCACCTCGTAAGAATTATTTAGAATTTTTTATTTTTTTTATTTTCGTCCGCCATTTTGGATCCGCTATTTTGAATTTTCTGAAACTGATAGTGAATTCGTAATCAGTGACCCGAAAAACCCCTTAGTGCCAATGAATCAATAAAAAATTTAATTTTTTTAAAATTTTCGTCTGCCATTTTGGATCCACCTTTTTGAATTTTCGGAAACTGATAGTGAATTCGTAGTCAGTGACCCAAAAAACCCCTATATGCGTATCAATCAATTAAAAATTGAATTTTTTTAACGTTTTCGTCTGCCATTTTGGATACGCCATTTTAAATTTTTGAAATCTGATAGCAGATTCGTAATCAGCGACCTCAAAAACATATACATATATTTTTTTTTACTTAATTTTACTGGTGCTTGTTATTACAATCAAATTGTTATTTACGTATAAATAATGGTATAGCGTTAATAATGAATTTGTAGGGTATGTATTACATCTTATCATTACAGGGGAAACGATTTCATATTCTACAGCCAAAGAAAAATTATAATAAAAAAATTGGAGCGGATTCCTTCAAAAACCAGGTGACTACAAGTTTTGCCGTTTTTTTTGCAATCCGGACCACTGTGTGCCGAGCCGCCACAGCGCAAGGGGGGAGACAGTAACTAAAGAAGACAATAACAGAAAACCATATGCCAACCATACTTGAAAACAAATTCTGGATAACTCTCTGGTCCCAAAGTGGAGGACAGCCCTGCTAGCGCAAAATTACAAAAAGGGCCATTAAAAACTGAACTAATATAGAGAAAAAAACTGGATCTCGTAATCATTAAAGAGTACCGCAACACTCCTTATCTGAGATACAACTTTTCTCGAAAAGTGATGTACTGCCTGACCTTAAATTTATTCAGAACCTGTAAACTAAAAAGACGAATGTGCGTCTTCTTATGATTTTTGGAAATAATTAGTTTTTAAAAAAAAATTGTAGCTTTACCTGCAGTATACATCAGAGAAACAAATTTTTGCAAGTTTATTTTTCTAACTGAATATTTTCAAAAATCATGAGAAGATGCCCATTAAATGTCTTTTTATATTACATATTTTTCATAAATTCCATGTTGTTTTTTTTTTTTTTTTCAGAAGCAGCGGGGAGGGGAAATCTGCAAAAGACTTCTCCGGTCCTTCGGACCGGAGATAGTGTGAGATTTACCCGGGTGTCTATCGACTAAAACTAACCTCCTCGAATAGGGACCAGTGCAAAGCACTATGCCCCTGTAGAATACAAAGGGTCCCAAGAGAGAAGGAAATGATGGAAATAAGTAACAAATTCGATAAGTCAGCTCGCTCCCAAAGGGATGAGAGGAGAGACACATACGCAACCGGACAAAGCTTGAGGACTGGTTGGCGCCGGAATAGCAGTGAAGAAGCTAAATTTTTGTTTTTTTGGGTGCGGGTGGTGTGTGAATACGCTGTTTTGAGTATTTGGATGCGCACTTGTGTTGAAGTATGTGTTATTGTTTTGTGCAAGGCCGTAAAGGAATACGGCGGGGCTGGTCGGTACTTCTGAAGGGAGTGTAGTTACGAGTTGAAATCGCGATTATTCCGCATAATTTAAAGTAGAGCCCAAGGAGGTTCGGGGGACTGAAGACCATGGTAATCAGAGTTATCGATATTAGCCAGAAGGGCACAGGGGCGTCTTATGATATCGTATCGCCCGGGCTGGATGTTAGCGAGAGCCACGATATTAGGGGTTGGATGGTCCGTGATAGAAGCACGAACCCTGGAGGCAAGAATGGGGTCAGCCTGAATAAAAGGAGTGATTTTAAACTCCCTGATAATTTAAGCGTTTCTAATATACCATGAAATGCACAGTACTGACCTAAGTATTTTCATGAAGGTACCCTAAATGCCGTTTAGGCGCGCTTCTTTGGCAGCATTTCAGGTGGGGATAGCGTATGTGCTGATACTTCTTATGATGGTATTGAAGGTGCGAAGTTTGGTCCTCTGGGACACTGCCTTGTTGTTGAAGAACGGTTTTAACTGCACAAAGGCCCCGTAAGCCTTGCTGCGCGTGCAGTTGATGTGACATAGTTACGAAAGATGGCGGTCTAACATGACGCCGAGGTATTTTGCGGAGTAGCTCCAGTCAATGTCTACTCCGTTGACCCTTATATTTTGGAATATCTTTTTAGGGGTTTTTCCATGAGTATAGAATGGCTATAGTCTTGGATTTATTGTCGACAAGGCTTCAGAGACAGTAGTAGTTAAGGAGAGTTTTGGGTTAATCGTTTAAACGGGCGGTGGACTGAGAGTGTTTGGTCGTGCAGCTGACCGTGACGTCGGCAGCGTAGATGTACGTGCTGATGTTATCGCGCTAGGGTAAATCGTAGCAGAAGATATTGAAGAGAGTGGGCGAGAGTTTGGAGCCTTGAAGGACTCCTGACGTGATGAGACGTGATTCGGAAAGAGAGTAGCCTACTCCGACGCGAAGAAATGTGTCGGAGAGATACGACTTAACGGTGCCAATGAGATATTTTGGGAAGTTTAGCTGAATGAGTTGGTACAGGAGGCCCTTGTGCCAAACTCTATCGAAAGCTTGCTGTACGTCGAGAAAAGCCATTGTGGTAAATTCCTTGTGATTAAGGCTGTCCGAGACATTTTCGGTAACTCTCAGAAGCTGGTGCACCACCGAGTGTCTGGCCCTGAAACCATGTTGAACGTCAGGAAGGATGCTTATATCCTTGACGTAGTTGTTTAAACGGGTGAGAATGACGCTTTCGACGATTTTGCTGATGGAAGATAGAATACTAATGGGCCTATACCTCGAGAGGGAGCTGAGGGGTTTGCCAGGCTTTGGGAGACAGATGACCGTGGTCTCCTTTCAGGTGACCGGAAAGTATTCAAGACGTAAGACTGCGTTAGCTCTATTACAAATGGCCGTGAGAAATTTTTGGGGGAGAATTTTGAGGATGCTGTTAGTGATGCCGGCTCTGCTCGGGGATTTACGATCTTTGAGAGAACGGATGATGAGTTTAATTTTGAAGGGAGAAAAATGATCGAAGGTCAAGTTATCGAAAAGCTGCTGCTGGACTTTACGATTGAAGATAGCGTGTTCCTGTTCTAAATCGATGGAGCTTGGATTGGGGAAGCATTGATCTCGCAGTGAAGAAGCAAATATCTCTATTTGTCGGATTCAAGCGAGTAAGAGTTATTTCCTTGTTTAAGGGGAGGGAGGAAAGGCCGTTCATTTCGAAGTTTTTTCACGACCTTCCAAGCAATTTTTAGGTGGGACACTGCCTCGGCTATGAATTCGTTAAATCTCTTGTTCCGGAGCTGAGAAACTTGAGATCTAACCTCCTGATTTAGCGAATTGAGGGTGACTTTGAGATCGGGGGTCCTATAATTTTTCCAGAGTTTGCGGGCTATTTTTTCCGCTTTATGAGGTGTGTGAGACGGTGTGAAAGTTTCAGTAATTGTTGTGGTGTTGTTTTTGTCGTTGTGGAGTCTTGTGTACAGCTGTTCAGTTCATCTGTCAGTTTGTCAACCCCTATGTCCAGTTCTGTTTGGGATCTAACAGGTTTGCACTTGAAAGGGGATGATTCTAGGTTGTAGGCTAAGAGGAGCCAGTCGATGCAGCTAGTGTAGACTAGAATACTAAGAGGAGAAGTAATAATTTTAAAATATACTTGGTTGTGGTTGCAGAGGAGATCAGGAGAGGTTCAGGGTTCTTTGGTTATGGTCATGTTTTTGGTCAGGAAGATGTCTTATGTGTCCGGGTCATGGTCAGGGCAGGAAGGATAACGTGTAGGTTCTGGCGGAGCCTTGATGTTAATGTCGAGGTCACGCAGAAGCTCTAGGAGTGCTCGTCTTATGGGATTCATATGTTTGCAACCCCACGAATCGTGCTTGGCATTAAAGTCGCCAGCAACTATCGTGGGGATGTTGGAGTCAAACAGTGGAATGAGGCATGCAAGATTAGGGTCTTTTGTGGGAGGGGAGTAGAGGGAGATGAATCTTATAGATGAGGATAAGGTCGTGTGTACTTCAACCCTAACTGCGTCGCAGTTAGCGGTGTCTGTATTTATAGGTCTATGACGGATTCCCTTGCGAAAAAAATTTTCTTCTTTGCCATGGGAATCGTCTGGTCTGTCACGTCTGTATACGGTGTGGTTCGGCATACACAGTGATTTGGATATTGTGTTTAAGTCAGTGCTGTTGGGGTGAGTTATGGTGATGCAGTTAGCATCGAGGTGGATTTCTGTAATGCCTACAATGTCCATGTGTTCCGTCTGTAGTAAGTGCGTAAGTTCGGTGATTTTTTTGTAAATGCTGTTCGCGTTCCAGTTCAGTATAGTCAGTTCACAGTCTAACGTGTCGCTCTCTGTCAGGCTTCCAGTCCCGAAATCCTCCCGTCGAGGCGAACCAGTTGGTTCATGATAGTAAGGAGGGGGATGGCCTCATTTGTGGGAGGAGTGGCGAGAAGTAGGGCCTGTTGTTGCGCTCCTACAGGTTTTAGGCCGAAGAATACCGCGTTCGCGAAAGACAGTGTTGGGCAAGTGGTTCGTGAACCTTTAGCTGGAGTAGGAGAGAAGGATGGCACAAAAAAGGGCTGAGAAGCATTTTTTGTCGATAAGTGGCCTTTTTAGGGGACTTTGGGGCAACCGCGGTAGAAGGCACAGTGTTTGCCTTCGCAGTCTGCGCAGCAGAACGTGAAACTCTTGTCACCCCTTTTGGTACAGGCGGAAGTGGTGTGGTTGAGACTACATATGCTAAGACAAACGAAGCACGGCAGTAGCTAGCCGTGTGGTGGAATTTTGGCATCGACAGCACTGGGGGATATTGTATGATTTGTGCTTCGGCTCGACTCTAACGTGGAGACCACCGATGGAGTGAAGGTCGAAGATCGCACGGGAGTCATCCGTTAAAGTATCTAGGTGAACGGTGACAAGAGGAAATACTATGTCCCCCGGTGCATCCGATAGACGCGACGAGCCGACGGGACTGTTTCTTTGATCTCGGAAAGAATCTCGGCTTCTTTGCAGCTCTGGTCTACACCACGAATGACGACCACCAACTCCTGGTCTTGTTGGAGTTGGGGAGCGGTATACTCGAGCTTCTTTTCGTCGAGGTGTTTAGTAATGAGACGGAAGTTGTCGACTGTTTGGGGGTACATGCAGATTCCCGAGGCAGTTTTGACGGTGCGGCGGATAGACACTTTGTGCTCGTCAAAGACCTGCTTAATACTTGGCCATGGCGTGCTTTGTTGCGGGGCGATAGGCAAGGGAGATTTCTTCTTAGGTAGAGGTTTCTTTTCGGGTTTGGCGGATTTTTCAGGGATCTTATCGAATATATTGCAAGTGGGCTTTAAAGAATATGTTGGTGGGTTTTGACTTGAGGTTTGAAAGTATTGCGACGGAGCAGGGGATTCGCGGTTTGGCTTGGTCTACATGGAGAAAGTGTCGTCATCAGAGGCAACTGGGCTGTGGCTGGCCTTTTTCCGCTTTTTGCATTTGTCATTTTTGACCAGAATAAACTGTGCGTCGTTGTCACTAGAGGTAGGCAGCAGAGAATTACGCGAGGTTTGCTGGCTTTGGTAGGTGGGTGATGGGGGGGGTGGGGGGGGGGGGGGGGGGGGGGGGGGGGGGGCGGGGGGGGGGGGGGGGGGGGGGGGGGGGGGGGGGGGGGGGGGGGGGGGGGGGCGATGAAGGAGGCGCAGGAATGCGCTTTACGTTTAGTTGATGCTAAAGGTCGCGGATCTAGGTCGTGGAGGTATTAGGTCGCGATTTCGGCTATCTGAGCTTTTGCAACGGCAAGTTCAGCTATCGTTTTGGAAAGTTCTGACGCAAGGGACCGAACCTGTTGGCTTAGGTGATGGATGTATTGATAAATCTCCTCTTGGTTGCGGAAGACTGGTGTGGATCTGTCAGTGACGGCAGGAACCTGGTCGACGTTGGCCATGACAACTGAGGGCTGCAGGTGGTCCGGCAGAACAGCAGAGAACCCCAGAAAGGGCTTGGCACTCGCGGTCACCCCGAAGGGTGACGTGTTAGAAGACAAGCGCAGCGAAAGAGCGATCGCAAGAGAATTCTCGGAGGTGATCGGTGCAAGCCCTGGATAACTTAGTTAGTTAACAGTCTCAATGTCATGAAATAGTTAGCTTATCTTAAACCATCTAGGGTTTACATTTTCAATTTTCTATATATTTTTCAATATTTAATAACATGCATAGCTTAGTCAAGATTATTTATAATTTCTAGATAAGCCATATAAATAAAAACCGAATATAAGTTTACAAAATTTATTTGTAGAAACAGAGTTCCAAAAAATGCATATTAAAATATATCAGCTTTCCATATCAAAGCAGGGTGGTTTGATCAGCCAACACCATCAATGTTAGCTTGTTATGATACCACTGCACCTTCTTTTGGTACGAAATATCGGTCAGCGTCATAATATCGTTAATTATGTACGATGACATCCATGTTGTCAGATAAGACGTTTTTTTGTAGTCTTTATTCCCGAGAAAAGATTTTTTGTTTGATGAATATCGATCGGAGGTGTTTTGATTCCAGAATAAAAAAAAAAATTTATTCTTATTTCCCTGGTCGTCTTTCTTGATGACGGGCTCCTTCTCTTCTGGAGTGGTTTTTTCTTTCTTACTACTCTTCCATATCGTGTTATACTAAGTAAAAACGAAGTCCAATAGTATTGATAATTTACGTTTATCAAGCGTATTGACATCTTTACAATCTGTACGACTTTCAATCTCCCATACATGTTACTTACCATTATCATTCTCACTAATAGAATCTGTCGATTAAGCAAATAAGTATCAAAAGCTTATAAAGTATAGTTTAAATAAATGAGGTAAACTAAAAATCAATAAATACTTTGAATAATGTGTAGAACACTATGCTAATAATTGATAAAAAAATCATACATCTAAATTTCGATAACAATCATATATTTGTACAATTAGACTTATTTTAAATTCTACGTGTCAGAATTTCTGTACTACAGGGTGATGTACGGTTTGAATCCAAAATACAAATTTTATGGATACAAAATTTTACTACATCACCAAGTATACAAAAATATGAAATATGGAATAAATTTTTCACCGTAGCGGACATCAAAATTATTTAAAGTGTAATCCACACGCATCACCAAGGGAACGCATATCCAGAATTTTATTTTCGGTGATTATAAAAGAATTATCTGTTAGAGTCCGTTTTTGACACATCTAAGTAACTATACCTTTTACTAGATTCTTCCAAACATCAGTTTACTTACTGAAATTTCCTGTAAAGCTAATGTTAATTAGAAGGTTTGAAGGTAATCTCACTTCGTACATATATTAATGAACAATTCTACACTTTTGTGTCCTTATTAACTGTAACAAAGTATAAAACAAAAAATGCCAAGCAACACCATTAAAAGTAAAACTGCATGATAAGAAGTATACGCATTCTGGCACACTTCAAGTTTTTCTAAAACACTCACATCTCAATCCGGTACAGTATATTTGAATCATCTCCATAACATCTGCAACAAGCAAATTCAAGTATTTTTCTAATATCAACAAAAATTTAAATGATAAAAATATTCTAAACGCGAAATTTTTTTCTGAATTATTAGTTACAAGACAATCTGTCGATAATCGCGAACTACACCATTTCTAGTAGATACCCATATATATCGATCAAGTGGTATTATACCACGTTTCAACCAACACTTACATGAACTATATTGTCCTCGTATTTAACAGAAATTTATTTTTCTTTAACTCTGTAGACATTATCTTATTTGTTTTTAATAAAATATAAGTTCCGTAATGCTGACATCTTAAAATCTAAAAGTATCTTAATAAATAGATACAACAGCAGTGTATGACTAAGTCATCATCATCATCATTATCGTGATCATCATCATCATCATTATTAAAAATACCATTGTTATCATTATTATCGCCATTATAATTATCATTATCATCATAATCATCATCGACTTAATCATCATTATCACCATCATCATCATCATTGTCTTCATTATTAACATAATCATCATCAACATCATCATCATCATCATCATCATCATCATCACCGCCACCATTATCATAATGATCATCATCATCATGTTTACTATCGTCACTATCATCATCACTATCATCATCATTATCATCATCATAATTATTATTATCATTATCATCCCTATCATCATCATCATCATCATCATCAATGGCTTCATCATTATCATCATCATTAACATTATCACCATCATCATCATCATTATCATCATCATCATCATCTCCATTACCACCACAGCAACCACTCATCATCATCATCATCATTATTAGCACCATCTAAAACATCATTATCAATATATCATAATCACCATCATTATCATTAAGATCTATATCATCATCATTATTATCATTACCATCATAATTATCATCATCAAGATAATGATCATCACAACATCACCATCATTATCATCAATATCATCACCATCATCATCATTAACATAATCATTGTAATCATTACCATCATTATCATAATCAATAATACCATCATCACCGACATCAATATCACTATCATCCATTTTATCCTTATCATCATCGTCAACATCGTTATCATCATCACCATCATTATCAATATTATCATCAACATTATAATTATAAATATTATGAAGATCATCATCACCAATATCATTCTTATTACCGTTAATATCGTCATTATCATTAGCATTAACATCATCATCATTGTTATCATTATTATTATCATATTTATTAAGATAATCATCATTATCGTTATCATTAACATTATTATTAATAACATCATAATCATTATCGATACCACTATTATCGACACTAACATTAATATTATCACGCTAGTCATCATTATTATCATCATCGTAATCATTATTATCATGATCATAATCGATAATATCACTATCACCATCATCAATATCACTATCATCCGTTTAATCCTTATTATCATTAACAATATCATCATCATAAACACTACCATCATCATCATTATCATAAGTATAAGTACCATCAAAATCAATTTTATCATAATCAAAATCACTATCATTACTATCATTATTATCATCATCATCATCATCACCATCGGCATGATCATCATTATCACCATCATCATCATTATCATCATTATTATCATACTTATAATCATTTTCATCATCAGTATCATCAACATCATCATCATTTTTATCATCGTCATCAACACTATCATCATTATTATCATCTATATTATCACCATCATCATTATTAGCATTGTAATCGTCATCATTATCGTCATTATCATCAATATTAACAATATCATTATTATCATCATTATAACCATTATCATTATCAATATCATCATTATCATTATCGACATGATCATTATTAGCACCATAATTATCATTGTCTTCATAATCATCATATTTATTATCGATAACATCATCTTCATTATCAACATCATTACCATTTCCACTATTATTATTATTATTATTATCATCAACATGATAATCATCATCATCATTTATACTATCGTCACTATCATCAGAACTAATATTATCATTATCATCACCATAATCATTAATAATATCACTACATCGATCACTAACACAACTATCATCATCATTATTATCATCATCATTATTATCATCATCATCACTATCATCATCATTATCATCAATGACATTATCATCATCATCATTATCGTAATCATACTCAATATTTTATATAAATTCTTTATAATGACCATCGTCACTAATATCATTCTTATTTTGATTAATGTCGTAACAATCATTAGCATTAACATCATTATCATTATCATTATAATCATTATTAGAATCGTTAAGACCATCATCATCATGATTAACGTCATCATTATCAACATCATGATCATCATTATCACAACCATCATCATTACTATCATGAATATAATCCCTATTATTATCATTAATATCATCATCGTAATCATCATCATCATTATCATAATCAATAATATCATCATCACCATCACTAATATAACTATCATTTACTTTATCTGTATCGTCATCAACAATATCATTATCATCATGACCACCATTATTATCATCATCATCAGTATCATCACCATTATAAGCCATTTCATCATTATCGACATCACTATCATGACTATCGGCATCACCATCATCATCATCATCATCATCAACATTATAATGATCATCATCATGATCATCATCAAGACCATCAATATCACCATCATCTATATCATCATAATCATCATCATTATCATTATCCTGATCACTATAATCATCATGAACGTCATTATCGAAACCGTCTTCATTATTTTCGTCATCAACTATATCATCATCATTACAATCATTATTATCATCAATATCATCATAAGCATTACTACAATTATCATCATCATTATCATTATCATTATCATCATTATCATCACCATCAGAACCACTACCACCACTACCAACATCATTAGTATCATCACTATCATCATGAAAATTATTATGAATACTATCATCCTGATTATATCATCATCATAATAATCCTTATCATCATTATTATTATTATCATCATCATTATTATCATCAAAATCATCATCATCATCATTATCATCAACATGATCATTATCATCACCACCGTCATCATTATTATCGTTAATCTCATCCATATTATCATCATTAACATCATCATCGTAATCATCATCATCATGATCATGATTAAGAATCTCATCATCACCATTATTAATATCACTATCATATATTTTATTCTTATCATCATCATTAACATCATTATTATTTTCATCATTATTATCATCATCATCAACATATCAAGTATAATCATTATGATGATCATCATCACCAATATCACTTTTATTATTGTTAATATCGTCACCATGATAAGCATTGATATCATCATTATTATCATCATTATTATCATAATTATTATCATCATAATCATTAGGATGATCATCACCATCATGATCATCATCATTATCATTAGCATTGTCAGTTAAAACATCATGGTCATTATCATCACCACCTTCAGTGACACTATCATCAATATCATCACCATGATCATTGTCATCATGACCACATCGACCACTAACTCCACTATCATCATCATTATCATCATTATCATAATTATCATTACTATAATCAACATTAACGTTATTATCAAAACAATATTTACTATTAGCGTCATTAACAATATCATCATCATTATCATCATTATTATCATCAACATCATCATTAGCATTACAACATAATCTTTATCATTATAATTATCATAATCATCATAATCATCATGAACAACATCATAAATATTTTTATCATAATCACCATTATTATCATAACCATCATTATAATCATTATCATCATCAACATCATCATCATTATCATCATCAGGACCACTACCACAAATACCAACATCATTATTATCAACATCACCATCGTAATTATTATTATGAATACTATCATCCTCATTATATCATCATCATTATCATCATCATCTTTAATATCATTAGTATCATAATCATTATCATCATAATCATCATCATTATCATAAGGATCTTTATCATCATTAATATCATCATAAACATCATTATTATCATCATTAAAATCATTATCATTACCACCATCATCATCAATATCATCAATATTAATACAATCATCATAATTAACATCATCATCGCAGTCATCATCATCATTATCATGATTAATGATATCACCATCACTATCATCAATATCACTATCATAAATATTATCCTTATTATAATCATTAGCATAATTATCATCATCATTATTATCATTATTATCATCATAATCATTAAGATCATCATCATCATTATCATCATAAACAACATCATTATCAACATCATGATCATTATCACTACTACTATCATCGACACTATCATCAATATCATCACTATTATCATCATTATTGGTTTCGTCGTAATCATCATCATAATGATCATAATCAGTAATGTCTGCATCGCCATTAGCAATATCAATATCATTCATTTTATCCTTATCATCATCAACAATATCATTATCATTATCACGACTTTTATCATCATCATCATAGGTAACTTCAATATTATCATCAATTTCAATATCATCGACATCATTATCATAACTATCATCATCACCATCATCATCATCATTGATATAATCATGATCATCATCATGATCATCATCATCAACATCATCACTATTAAATCATCATCATCAAAAGCAATAACATTATTATCATCATTATCATCATCGTCAAAATCACCACCACTACCAACACCACCATTATTATCATTATCATCACCATAACAACCAACACCATCCATATGATCACTATCATCAGCATCACCACAACTAGCTTTACTTCTGCCACTACGATCATCATTTTCATTATCATCATCGACAGCATAAGCATTATTATCATCATTATCGCAACTATCTTCATTCGTAACATCATCATTATCAATATCATTATCATAATTTCATCATCGATATCAACATCATTAACATCATTATCACCATGTTCATTATCATCAAAATTAACCTCATCATCATCGTCATCATCATAATTATTGTCATCATCAATAATATCATCATCAATATTATCATCATAATCATCATTATCTTCATCATTACTATTATTATTATTATTATCATCATCATCATCATTATCGTCACCACCACCAACGTTAACATCATTGTCATTACCATCATCACCGACATCAAATTGATCTTCATCATATAATTATCATCATTAACATTATCATCCTCTTCATTTTTTAATTATCATTATGATCGTTATCAACAGCAACATCGTTAGTACCTTCATCATCATTATATTGATTATAATTGTAATAATTTCCCTTATCATTATTATGATTATCAACATCTTTACCATCATTATATTCATCATTATTAACATCATCATTAAGATTATTACTATCCTCATCCACTTTATCATCACTGTCATAATCATCATCATTTTCTTTATCATTATCATCATTATCCTCATCAAAAGCATCATCATTAGTATTATTATTTTCATCATCAATATTATCATTGTTATCGTTATTATTATGATCATCTGCATAACAATCATCTTCATTATTATAATCAGCATAATTATTATCATTATTATTATTTTCAGCATCATTATCTTTATTACAATCAACAGGAACATCATCATTATCATTATTATCATCATATCATCATCAGCATTAACATCATTAACATCACCATCATCATGTTCATCATCAGAATCCACCTTATCATCTTCATCGTTATCATTATCCTTATTGTCATCATCATTATTATCATCATCAGTATCAAAATCATTATCATCATTATCTTCATCAAGAATATTATCATCAACATCATCATCATCGTTAATGTCATCAATACATTATCTTTATTATCATCATTATCATCATCATTATCATCTTAATCAGCATCACTATGATTATGGTTATCAACATCATCTTTATAATCATTATTATCATCATCATTATCATCATCCTTATCATTATCATATTATCATCCTCATCATTAACATCAACATCACAATCGACGTTATCATCATCATTATCATTATCATTATCTTCGGCATCGTCATAATCATCAGTCTAATCACCATTATCATCATTTTAATCATTATAATCATTATAATTATAATCCTCATCATCATCATCAACAGCATTATCAACGTCATTTGCATTGACATCATTATTATCATAATTTTGATCATCATTGTGATCAACATTATCATCAATAACTTTATAATAATCATCGTCAATGTCATCATCATGTTAATAATCATTATTATCATTATCTACTTTATTATGATCATCATCATTATTATCATCAACATTATCATCATTATTATCGTCATCATCATCATTATCTTCATTATTATCATGATCATCATCATCATCATTAATATAATCATTATCATCATTATTTTGCTTATCAATATCATCTTTATTATTTTTATAATTACTATCATCATCATCAACATGCTTATCATCATCATCGTCACTATAATAATCATCATTTTTCTCTTCTTTATCATTATAATTATTTTTATCCTCATCATCATTATTATCATCATTATCATAATGATCATCATCATCATTATCATAACCATTTACAACGTTATCGTCATCATCATCTTCTTTATTGACATGAATATCATCATAATTTTTATCATTATTAGAACCACTAAGTCATCATCAACATTATCATCGTCAGAGTCATAATCTATCTCATAATCATCATCATCATCGTTATCATGATCATCTCAGTCGTCGTTATCATCGTCGTCATCTTCATTATAATCATCATCAATATTATCTTTGACAACAGGTTATCATTTGCATCATTATTTTCATGATTATCATCATCAACTTCATCATTATTATATCCTTATCATTGAAATCATCAACTTTATTATCATCATCATTATCATTATCATCAGTATGACTACCGCCACCACCATCGTCATTATTATCATCATTACTACAACAAGCACTACCACTGCCACTAAAATTAT
The DNA here is from genome assembly GCA_030522625.1 of Copidosoma aretas. Lineage (NCBI taxonomy): Eukaryota > Metazoa > Arthropoda > Insecta > Hymenoptera > Encyrtidae > Copidosoma > Copidosoma aretas. The sequence goes on along the minus strand of JAPYYV010001332.1, from coordinate 15,924 downwards.
CATTATTATCATCTTGATCATCATTTTTTCTTTATCGGCATCGTCACCAACATTATCATTATCACTACTACCATCACTCTAATTAGTATCATCATCATCGTCATCATCATTATCATCATCATCATCATACTCTTTTTCATTATCATAATTATTTTTATTCTCATCATTATTATTATCATCATTATCATTATAATCATCATCATTATCATCATCATTTGCACTTGCACAACCACCATCATGATCATCATTATCAATATCATTACAACCACAACCATTATTATCGTCATCATCATTATTATCATTATCCGTATTAACAGCCTTATCATTATCATTATCATTTCTATCATTAATATAATTTTTGTCATCGTCATTATTATCAATATCTGCATCACAATCATCATCATCATTATAAACATTTTTGTTATGATCATTATTATTTTCATTATCATTCTTATAATTATAATCATTATAACATCATTATTATTACTATCATCATTAACATCATCATCATCATCAGTATTATTAACATAGTCATCATCATCATTTACGTTGTAATTATCATTATCATCACTCTTATCATCATCGTGATCAACATAATCATTATTATCATCATATCATCACCATCATTTTCATCATCAACATCATCAATTTCATTATCACCATCACCACCACCACAGACACGATTATTATCATCGTCATCATAATCGTTATCATCATCATCACCACCACACAATTAACACCACCACCATCATCATCAACATAACTACCAAGGACATCATTATTATTATTATCATTATAATCATTATCATTATGATACGATTATCAACATCATCATTATTATTATTTTTATCATCATCATCATCGTTATCATCATCTTTATTATCATCATCATTATCACCACCACCACAACTGTCCTTATCATCAATACCGCCTACAACATCATCATGATCATCATCATTATCATATTATCATCATCATTATCAACATCAACATCACAATCAACGTCATCATCATCATTATAATCATCATGATCTTCACCATCGTCATAATCATCATCCCAATAACCATTTTAATCATTATAATTAACTTAATCATAATTCTTATCTTCAGCATCATCATTGACAACATTTTCAACGTCATTTTTATTAACATCATTATTATTGTACCTTTTATCATCATTGTGATCATCATTATTATCATCAACATTGTCATAATAAACGTCATCATCATCATCATCATCATGTTAATTATTATCATCATCATCATCATCTACTTTATTATATTCATCATCATCATCATTGATATCATTAACATCATCATCATAATTATCGTCATCATCATCATTAGCTTGATTATCATCAATATTATCTTTATTATCATTATTATAATCATTATCACCATCATTATTATCATCAATATCATCTTTATTATTTTTATAATTAATATCATCATCATCATTAACATAATCATCATCATCATCATCATTATCATCATCATTACCACAACCCTCACTGCCACCAACATAATTAACATTAACAAAATATCCAACAATATTATCATGATCATCATCATTTTTGACATCATGATTACTATCATCATTATCATCATACTCATCATTATCATCATTATCAATATTATTCGTCTTAACATTATCATTATCGTCAATTTTTCTTCTTCATTAACATCAACATGATAGTTAACATTATCATTATATCTATTATCATCATTATCATCATCATCAACATTATCATCATCATATCATATTCATCATTATCAACATCATTATCATCATGATCATTATCATTATCATTATTATTATAATTATTATCGTCATAACCATTTTCATTACCATCATCGTCGTTATAATAAAAGTCGTCATTATCATCATGATTATCACTACCACCACTACTACCACAACCACCACTATTATTAATACTATCATAATCATCTCCATTATTATCATCATCATTATCATCTTTATCACCATCATCATCATCATTATTATCGTTGTCATCGCCCATATCAACATCATCATCATCAATATTACATCATAATCATCATCATTATGATCATCAACATTATTTTCATCATCATTATTATTATCGTAATCCTTATCAATATCACCATTATCATCATCATCATTATGAATGTATTTATGATCCTTATCGACATCATTATCATAATTATCATCATCATCATCGCATTTTCGTCATCAACATCATTATCATATCATCATCATCATTAACATCATCAACATCACCATCATCATTATCACCAATACCTCCACCACCTATACCATCATCATCATCATCATTATTATTATCCCTATCATCATCATTATCATCATCATTACTACCACTATCTTTAACATTACCACAACTACCATCGACAGCATTATAATCATCATCATCATTGCCATCATGATTAACATCATCATTATCATTATACTCATCATCATCATCATCATCAGTAGTATTAGCCTTAACATTATTATCATCATCATCAATTTATCATCATTGTTAACTTTAGCATTATGATTAACGTTTGTATCATTTCTATCACTATCATTATTATGATCATTATCATCAACATCGCTATCATCGTAATATCATCATCATTACCATTATCAAGATCATAATTAACACCATTATCATCATTATCATCATCAATATTATCATCATAGTTATAATCATAATCATTTTCATTATTATCATTATCATCATCATCAACGTCATAGTCATCCGTATCATCATCATTAGCATCATCATCATCATCAACATCATCATATGATTATATGCAGCAACATTATCCACATTATTATTATCATTATTACCATCACTACTACCACCACAATTATTATCATCATCATCAGTATCATTACCAAAACTACCACTATCATCATCTCCATCATTATCATCATCATCATCATCATTATCACAACCGTCAACACCATTATTATGACCATCATTATCATCATCATCACAACCACGACTAAGACCACCATCACCATCATAATTATTATTCTTATTATGATCATCATCACCATTATCATCATTATCATCATCTTTAATATCATCATCATTATCTTTATAATCATCATCATCATCATCATATTATCATAATTATCATGACGACTTACATTATCATTAACATCATTATGATTATTATCATGACCACTTACTTCATCACCAACATCATCATCATCATCATCATCATCATCAGCACTACCATCATTATCATCATCATCATCATCATTATTATCATCATAATTATCATCATGAAGATTTTTATTATCATCATTATCGTCATCATCAACATTAGAGTCATCTTCATTATCATTATGAGCATCATTATCATCATTATCATCAATATCTTCATATGATTATCAGTATCAACATCATCAACATCATCATCATCACCATTATCACCACTACTACTACCACTACCATCATTATCATCATTATCATCATCATTATCACCACCACTACCACTAACATCATCATTATCATTATTATCATCATCATCATCATTGTCGCAAGCACTAACACCATTATATTGGTCATCATCATCATCATTATCATCACAACCACCTTTACAACTACTACCACCATCATTATTATCATCCTTATAATGATAATCATCACCATTATCATAATTATCATCATCATCTTCTTTGATATCATTACATCATCATCCTTATCATCATCATCATCATCATCTTTATCATTATCATCACTATCATAATCATTATCATTATTACCATTATCATCATTATCATTATCATAATTACTTTTATTATCATCATCATCACTGTCTTTATCATCATCATCAATGACATCTTCATTATCATCATCATTAACATTATCACCATCATCATCATCATCATGACCACCACTATCACCACCATCCTCATTATCACTACCACCACCACCACTACAACCACCAACACTGCCACTATCTCCATCGTCGTCGTCGTCATTATCATTATCATTATCATCGTCACATGGAAAAATTTTACATCAACAATATCCTTTAGCTTGCATCAATCATTGTTTAATTCGCAATATGTGTCCATTTTCTCCATTTCTTTGAGGTGGATTAACGAATGAAAAATAGAGATTGAGGCTTATCTTTGCGAAGACCTTCCATATGCCATGGATAATGCTTGCATGTTAATCTGCAGCAATAATCATCACTGCATTCGCAGAGTTTATTGAATGATTTGATTCTGCGTTCTGCATGTATATACACGCATTTTGTAGAGTCCAAAAAACATTTCGTGGGGCTGTACAGAGTGCCTTCGGATATAATACATGTGCCTTGTTTTTCTACGTTTGTTACTGATTATAATTTCATTATAATTGCTATCAGATATTATTATAACTTTACGATTTGACGGTCCCATTTAATATAAGCGTGATATAGTTAAGGTTGTTCTGTAAGGATCTAGAAGATCAATATCTTAATATTTTGAGTAAGTAATAACTTTCATCTCACGATGAAAGAGAAAGCAGGAGCTAGCTTCGTTTGGCACAAGAAAGGCTTGCACCCATCAGGCAGTTGACCTAAGGAATGATATGAATCGTTTTAAGCAGCCGACTAATGTGAAAACTTTTTTAGGTTCCACAGGCAGTTAATGTAAGTCTGCTGAATGCGAGCAGAAAGTCCGTAGGCATATTGGTATGTGCAGGGCTGCTGCATAAGCCAGCCGGAGTGCTTCGGGATGTGGGGAAAAGCGGGCGCGTGAGGTGCGTCGGCACGCCGAGCGGGCAACGCTGGTTAGACGTTCTCGGACGGCAAAGCTATAAGGTGCGTACTACACGTTGCTATATTTGTGTTAATTTTCTTACTATAATATATTTTTCATTTCTCATATATAAATTTGCTGTTTTTTATTTGTCCCCGTGCCTCCTTATCCTAACGTCAACAATTGACATCGGCGAAATCGATCTAGTGCTAGTGGGCAATATCAAGTTGATATTCACATCATCCTATGGCATAAGATCTATTGTATTCGATGGAAACTCCAGTAATGTTGCGCCAGATTATTGCAATAAAAAGAGAAAAACGTATTGTTCAACAATCGTTATCCAAAAGCCTACCGTTTTGGGGCAAGTGCAAGCGGTCACATGTGTGGACGAAAGACTTCACCGAATTAAGTCCTAAGTCACATCAACAGTATTATAAAAAAAACTTAATATTTCCTGTTTGTCCTCTACAGGCTAAAATTCATACTAAGAACCATTTAATTACTCTCAGTATACTATGCTTTATTTCACAGTTTCGCGACTTACGGCATCTTAGCCTGGAAATCTGCAAATCAAAATTTTTTGGGCCCTTTAAAATCATTACAGAAGAGAATCATAAAAATAATTTTTAATAGTCAATATGATAACACAATCATTAAATTAAACCATTTAAAATACAGCAAGCTTATAATTATCAATGTCTAATATACTAATATAGAACATTGCAGGACATGTACTTGACTGGAATAAGTAAAACCATAAACTAAAGTATCCCACTTTTAAATTGTAGTTTTAATAGTGAAAAATGTCCTCACGAATATACATCTGTTATACTATTAAATAAACTGCCTCATGCACTAATAGTTTAGAGAAACATGAAATGGAAAAGAAAAAAAAATGTTTTGAAAGACTGGTGCGAAAAAATATAAAGTGCAACAAGTACAATTAAATAATTATTGTGCTTACATTCTCTCTTTTGAAATGTTATAAATAAATCTGTTTTCTGTCTCTTATTTAACTTTCTTTAGTATGCTAAGTTTTAAGTTTATATATAGCTTTAAGTATACCACTCCAGTGTACAGGCCCACTTGGTGCCTCCTTGCTGGAACGTATTAGTTATAGTTCTAATAGTTTAGTAATGAAAATTTAATTACTGTATAGAACTTATATAGAAAAATGTTAACTGATAGTTATATTTATGTACATTATGTGGTAAATAAATAAATAAATAAATAAAAAGTGAATAAATATTTATCGGCTTTTCATTTTTCTTCTACAATATCCACTCCTTCACAAAATTAAAAAAGTTTCCGCCAGACCTCGGCCGGTAGGCTAACCCTTGCAGGGCCGATGTCGGTAATCTTGCTCGCATGTCAGGCTGCGGTTGGTAATTGGTAACGCAACGCTGAGGGTTTTTTTTATATCTCGAGCCTGAATTTCCCGGGCCCTTGTACCGCCAAGGCTTCCCCCTCCCCCACTCCCCACTCCTGCACCGCACGGGACTTCCAGGCACCGGCTGCCAGTCATAGGGAATCAATATAAGGTCTGGAAAAAAAGGCCCCTGCCATGGGTATTATATATACATATATCTTTCTATATTATCTAGTTGTATGAACAAAAGTAAATTCCACCAACTCCAACATTCCTTTCTGCATCTCCTCAGCTCCCCCTCAAATCAGGTAGTTATTCGTTAATTTTTACGTGATTTTTAACCAAATCTCATTTGGGTTAGCTCCCCCCCGCTCCTTCACAGCTCTCACTCCACCTCCCCCTCACCTCCCCTTCAGCTCCCACCCATCACCTCATAACCTATTCCACAATACACACACACAACTTAATTATAAGTTTATGCATATGAATTAATAATTTGGTTTTACTTAGATTACTCACTTCTACATGTTTAAAGGTTATAATTATAAAAGAAATTGATACTGAACCCCAAATCTCCCAAATACTACCAAAAGAAGTCAGAGCAACTTAAACATTGTTCCCATATTGCTGGTTGAGTCGAAATTGTACCCGGTATACCACATAATGTAAAAATATAAGGTATCTTTCAAATCAGCTATTGTAAGAGCCAATGACAGGGCTGTCATGTTTTTCGCAATATTGAATCAATTGTTACGTGTCGATTATTTAATATTTATGTTTGCAATGTTGATAAATTGCCTTCTTTATTTGTTAAATATTTAATATGGAAAAAAGCAGGGCAAGCTGTTGATTGGTTGATGTCCATATACTAGCACACCTTGTTTTATATATAATCATATATACGCCATGACATTAAGTATAGACAGCCGATCAGAAGAACATAAGTAACTATGTTCTTGGTCGTACAAAGTTCTTAGTAATAATGAATGATCTGACTCAGCACATTTTGTTGCTGATTGATCGAAAAACAGTTGGTCTCAAAATAATCTGGTTTATCTAAGATAGTCATATTTACTAACAGAATAACAATCATGCGTGATGGTAGAGTAAGACACATTATAATATAAGGGGCATACGTGAGGAAAGCAATGGTTATGTGAAAATTGTTCGTTTAAATTTTATATTTAAATGAGATGAAAACATGATGTATAAAGTCATAACTAATCACGTGTATTTGTTTATAGCACAGCATAAACGCTACTATAAGTCATTGGTGAATAAAGGTATTTATTACTTAACTTTACTTTCAGCAGAGAGATCAAAAAAGGCTTGTAATACATTTTATTCATTATGTTTATATTTAGTTCTTCAATAATAATATTAAAAACTGTGTTTTTTTATAAATACTATTCATGCTTTTTAAATTTTTTAATAATTTCTTAGTTATTTACAAAAATTGTTTTCTCAATACTAATACCTTTTAAAAAAATGTGATTTGTCTGAAGTTTCATTTTGTAATGTTTATATCCGTAATACATTATTTTATAAATTATTATTACATTAATCATCAATATGCAAAATAATTCAAAAAGTATACCAGTGAGAAAAAAAAATTTCATATAAAAAATTTTAAGTCTGTAATAAATTTTTCCAATTTTAATTACAAATTTTTGTAACATAACATGTAGATAAAATTTGTTCATCATAAAAAAATATTTTAATTTACGCAGATAAAATATTCTTACCAGTAGGAAGTCTTTTAAGCTAAAAAAAAATCATGAAATCACTGGAAATTTGTAGAAGCTTTTAAAAAAGAATGGTAACAATTTATTAAATGAGTAAATAGTGCCAAAGAAATGTAATAAGCATAAATGCATTAAATCGACGAAATTATTGTACTAGTATAAGTATAAAGATGATCTTACATTAATGTAATATATGTTATGAAATTAATTTAAAAATCCGAATATGTTTAGTATGTTCGTTGTAGCTTTTATAGATGTTCTATGAGTATTTCAACTGAATGGTAATTTGTTCAAAAGAAAAAATTTTGGAAAAAATTGTAAAAAAATCGTTAATGTCACCATATAACACTCAAGGTTAAACTTTTACTCCAAACAACTACAAAACGAGTAGATTTGGCGAAAAATCATAAGAGACATTTTTTGGAGAACGTCAAATAACCTACAAAAATATTTTAGTGTTATTATATTGTATTAAGAGGCAAAGGTTTTAAAAAATTCTGAAGAAACAAAAGAACTTTTCGCATGCTATTTTCCATTTAAAACTTTATCCGTCATGAGGAACGGGTTAATATTATTATTGAGAGCTAAAATTGAGCATATAAATTCTCGAAATAAGGACAACCCTAACATACATATGTATCAATATTAACCTAAAACAACAAGTCTAGTCCTTATAAGTTTTTATTTAGTACTGTGACGTATTATAGCATATAGCTATACGTCCGTCTGCCCTTCCCAAAGGAAGAAGAATACAGAAGATATACCCTCCATAGAGACGGAAAGTCCAGGTGCCCGGAATGTTGGCACATATCTACATAGTCGATAAGTTAGATATAAGAGATGCATAGATAGTTCAACGAGGCAACGTAGTATGGAAAGTAATCTTCGGGGACGATAATTCTCTAGCAGAGGGAGGTGTCACGGACAAATGCAGTCATATCATAAAAATTTAAAATTCAGCCGCTGTGAGCGGCATCGACAGTCGAGGGGACAAAGCATCGCCTTGCAAGTACAAAGTCATCCTGTTCGAGCCTAGCTCGGTTCCGCCTTTTGGCGGGACCACTCGCAATATAATTCAGTATTGACTATATTCATGGGAAAAATCTTAATTTGTACTAATTAAGAAGGATAGAGACGGATCTGTTTCAATTTAAATTGGAAGTATTGAAAGTTTTAAAAAGAAAATATTGACCCATTATTATGCTTCGTGAAAGAAAATTTTCGTGGCCCATAGAAAGATCAACGGGTAGGACGCACTGGGCAGTCAAACCAGTTTTTGGCATGAGCCAAAGAGCTGAAGTAGAAAGTTGGAATCAATTATTATTTGTCATGGACTAAATAATAAAATCATATTGCACGTACATAGCGGAGGCGTGCCTGTGAGACAGAAACAATAGAAGGCAGATTCAAAATATGTAGTTAAGTTTAAATGCAAAAAAAACAAGGAGACGTATGGAAATTAGAGGCAGCAAGGATATACATGGATTTGGGAATAGAGAAGGAAAGGAAAAGAGGAAAAAAAATATTTAGATCTACAAATATCATGTTTGGTTTAAATGCAAACACATAAGGATATATATAAAGAATAGAGGAAGAAATAGTTAGCCTAGAAACAGGCATAAAAAAAAAGAGAAAAAATTTACTTTTTGCACATAATGAAAATGATCAAAAGTTGATGGCCTTATTTATGCCTAATCGAAGAATTAACGGACTTTATCAATAAAAATCATAGAAAATAGACAAAGAAGTTAGATATGTATATGAAAAAATAGAGGATGTGGAAACGTAGGATTCATAAATAGAGCAGCAAAGGAATATAAACTTGAGAAAATCAAAGATAATTCCACAAAGGAAAGGAGGACTTTTGTTAATCATAAAATACAGAGAAACTATATGGTAATTGACAAGTCCATCACATTAAAATAAAGTAAAAATAAAAACATATAAGTGAGTTTAAAAGTTTTTAAGTGATGGGCTGTAGGCTCTTCGATGAAACATAAAAAATATAAAGCATATATTTCTATGTAAAGAGAAAGAAGATAAGAAATAATAATAATAATAATAGTCGGAAATATAGGATTAAAAGATATTCAAAACATATGCAGGAGGGAGATGATTTATGTAACTGTATAAGATATCCATTTAGGTAAATGAGGCACTGTAGGGTAAATAATGAAAGTTCAATGATATGTTATGCGTTATAAATTATAATAATAGGTCCATGTAAAACGAAATTCTAAAATTTTTTAGTATGTTTGATCAGTTACGTATCATTCTCTATTGCAAAATTAAATACGTAATACTTTAAAGGGATATAAATTTTAAATAGTTATTAAACAAGAAAAGTAAATCTAGAAGTATCTAAAAATATTTATAAGTAATGGAAAAATTAATAAATAAAAAGTTACATTTACAAATATTGAGTAAGAAATTACAAATGATATCTTACTATAAACTTATATCTATAAGTGATCCTAAAATATTTAAAAATAACAACAAAAAAAAGGATTATAACAGTTTCTGTAATAACAATGATTGTGTAAATTTTATATACATACACATATGTATCAATATTAACCTTAAATAACAAAAAGACTCCTTATCAGTTGTCAATTAGTAACAATACTTTGATACTTAAGTGAAATCATTTATTGTATTGACTATACTTGTTTGCATTTTTAACGAATTTTTATGAGATCGCTTTGATTATCCATGTTTGTGCGCGTATTTGTATTAAAAAATTAGTTCTTGTGTTTATTATTTAGACAGAAGGGTAACAATTAAACCCCCATAGTCCAATATTGTTACTCTTATGTCTAAATACGAAAAACACAAAAATTTATTTTTTTATACAAATATATTTATGTACAATTATAGATAACCAAAGCGATCTCATAAATATTCGCTAAAAATTCGAACAAAAAATAGTCAATTATGTAAATGATTTCACTGATCTATCAAATAATTTTTACTAAATGACAACTGATAAGGACTATTTTTGTTATCTGAGGTAAGTATTATTACATATGTGTATATATATAATATTTACGCAATAATTATTATTACAGAAACTGTTATATTTTATTTTTGGTATTGTTTTTCCTTTTATTTTATTTTAATGTAATATAGTTGTCAATTACCATATAGTTTTTCTGTATTTTATGATTGACAAAAGTCTTCCTTTCATTTGTAAAATTATCTTTGATTTTTTCAAGTTTATTTTCCTTTGCTGCACTTTTTATGAATCCTAAGATTCTACATCCTGTACTCTTTCATATACAACTTTAACTTTCTTGTCTATTTTGTATGATTTTTATTGATGAAGTCTGTTAATTCTTCGATTAGGCATAAGTAAGGCCATCAAGCTTTGAACATTTTTATTATGTGCAAAAAGTGAATTTTTTTCCTCTTTCTCATGCCTATTTCTAGGCTAACGCTTCTATTTGTCATATATATCATGGTATCTTTGAATGTAAAACCAACATGTTATTTGTAGATCTAAATTAATTTTTTCCTCTTTTTCTTTCCTTTTTTATTCCCGAATCCATGCCTATTTTTCCCGCCTCTAGTTTCCATACATATCCTTGTTTTTTGCCTTTAAACTCAACTACATATTTTTAATCTGACTTCTATTTTTTCTGTCTCCGCTACGTATGTGCACTATAATTTTATAATTTAGTCCATGAAAAATAATACTTGATTTCAACTTTTTACTTCAGCACTTTTGCATAAGCCAAAAACTGATTTGACTACCCATTGCGTCCTACCCGTTGTTTTTCCTATGTGCCACGAAAATTTTCTTTAAAAAAGCACATCAATGAGCGCATGTCCTCTTTTAAAACTTCCGATGCTTCCAATTCAAATTTAACAGATCTATTTCTATCCTTTTTTGTTCATAAAAAATAAGATTTTTCGAACAAATATAGTTAATACAATAAATGATTTCACTGATTTATCAAATAATTGTTACTAATTGAAAACTGACAAGGACTTTTTTGGTGATTTGAGGTTTACATAATCACATATGTATATGTATATTAGGATGGTCCATATATGGAGAATTTTTAAATTTCACTTTATGATAGTCCTGAATCGGTTCTTAATAAATACAAAAAATTGATGCCAAAAATTAGCTCTTAATACTATTTTTAACCTTGCCCTCACGACAGCGGAAGGTTTAAAGGGAAGATAACATGAGAAAAATTGTTTCTTTAGAATCTTTCAAAACCTTGTTCGATTAACGAAATATAATAACACATAGGCATTATTGTAGGAAAATCGACGTTATTCAAAAAATCACTTATTATTTTTCGCTAAATACACTCGTTTTATGGTTTTTCGAGTTCAAAGTTTAACATTTAGTGTTTTATGGTGACATTTACGATTGATTATAATTTTCTCCGAAATCTTCTATTCTCTAAAAAATCACCATTTACTTTTAATCACCATGGAACAACTATAAAAGCTACAACGAACATACTAAAAATAGTCGGATTTTCGAATGAATTCCATCACATCTATATTAGGTTAATAAAATATTGTCTACATACTTATATTAGTACAAGAATTCCGTTGATTTAATGCATTTATGCTTATTACATTTTTTTCGCACTATTTACGCATTGCATACAATTGTTACCATTCTATTTAAAAAGCTTTTACAATTTCCAGTGATTTTACGATGTTTGTTTTAGCTAAAGGGACACTCTACTGACTGGAATGTATTGACTGCGTAAATTCTAATGTTCTGTTATTATGAACAAAATCTTACTACTCGATGTATTGTAAAAATTTGTAAACAAAATTTGAAATATTTATCACAGACTTGAAATTTGTTGTATTAAAGTAGTTTATTATTTTTTTTTTTACCGGCATACTTTTTTAATTTTTCCTGGTTCAATTAGTTAATGTAATTTAAATTTATAAAATAATGTATTGAAGATATGAACTGTAAAACATTATGCTTTAGATGTATCTAATTTATTAAAAATGTATTAGTATTCAGACAGCACTTTTCTTTAAATAACTAAAAAATTATTCAAAAAATTTAAATAGCGTGATTAGAATTTGTTGAAAAACAAAATTTATTTGATTATTATTAAAAATCTTAATACAAACATTATGAATAAGATGCATAACAAGACCTTTTTGGTATTTCTACTAAAAGTAAATACTTTTATTCACTGATGACTTATAGCAGCGTTTATGCTGTACTGAAAACAAATACACGTTATGAGTTGAGAATTTATTTGTTATGTTTTCTTTTCAGGAATTATTTTTCAGCTTATTTTACAAACTCCGTTCATGATTGATATCATTTAAATATAAAATTCACACACATACATTTTCACATAATTACTGCTTCCCTTATAGTATACTCTGTCTTACTCTAATATGACGCATGATTCTTATTTTATTAGTCAAGATGGCTATCTTAGATACACTAGATTATTTTGAAACTAACTGATTATCGATTAATCAGCAACAACATGTGCTGAGTCCGATCACTCATTATCACAAAGAACTTCGTAGGACTAAGAACATAGTTACTTATGTTCTTCTGAGCAGCTGTCTATACTTCTTGTCATGGCTTATATATGATTATATATAAATCATGGTGGGGTAGTATATGGACATCAACCAATCATCCGCTTCATCTGCTTTTTTCATATTGAATATTTAAAAAATATATAAGGCAATTTATTATCATTGCAAACATGAATATTAAATAATCCACACGTAAAAATTGATTTAATATTGCAAGAAACATAACAGCCTTTTCATTGGCTCTTACCATAGCTGCTTTAAAAGACACTTTATGTTTTTTACATCATGTGATATACCGTGTACAATTTCGACTCAACCAGCAATATGGGAACGTTGTTTGAGCTGGCCTAACTTTCTCTAATAGCATTTTGGAGATTTCGTGGTCAGTGTCAATTTTTCTTATTTGCTTGTTTCGAGCAGTATGAACTATAGTTGGTTGTTAGGTCCGCTGTTGTCACTTCTCAAAAAGGAAGTTTGACGAAGGCTTTTTTTCGATATATATTCGGTATACTATTATACTCTCGTTTATCTAGAATATTATTTCGTTTTTCATAACGCAAGCAGTAGTGTATATAAACATGAATAATACTAAGGATAAACTTTACTTCTCTCTTTGTCAATTTTATTGACCCCGGCCTCCATATACATATTACTATTTATGATTGTGTTAAAGATTACTTAAGTGCAGAGTACTTGAAAAGACATCTGAAATTATGCAATTAAAATAAAAAACGTTTATCTATTCCAACATAATAATGACGTGTAGTATTTCTATTGTATTCTCTACTTGACATTTAATTACTTACTTTCAGACATATATTAATTCATAAAGAAGAAAAAAAAAAAGATTGTTAAAAATGTCGTAAGGGTTTTAAAAGATCAGACGGTTTAAGACGGCATATTAAATGCCGAAATGTAATACAAATATGTTAAATAATTATTTAATTCAATAAATTGCTTTGATTGTTCATTATTTTTGAACTTCTGTGGAGACGTCAATGAACTAACGATACTTTTAAATTTTTTAATACTATATATCAATATATTGGTACCAAGAGTGATTTCGGAAGTTAGTAATGTAAGTAAAACCAAATCATAAAATCCTATCAATGAACTTATAATTAAGTTAAGTGAGTGAGAGGTGAGTAGGAGGTGATAAGGATGTGAGGGGGAGCTGGATTTTAGCTAGGGGGGAGCTAAAGTGGTGGTGAGGGGGGGGGGTGGAGTGAAAGCGGTGGGGAGCTGTGGGGCAGCTAAGGGGGAGCGGGGGGTAGCGAGGGGGGCTAAGACTTACTTTTGTTTGTACATCTATACAATGTAGGAAGATGTAAACTAGTGGGGCTTCGCCCGCCTGCGATCTCCGCATGCCAACCCCCTATATATACATATTGCGGGTTTTTTAGTTTTTTATTCGTGTCGCAGGACCCAAGGAGCGAGAGGAAAAGTGAAGGCGAAATAACTAGAATGCGCTATTTGAAATAGATAAGTATACATTTATTGATACAAAAGAAAAAATCGACTATAAACTTTCAATGGCACGTTATTTTTGATTGGCGGACCGGCGCAACGTAAATGGACGAAAATAGCGTGATCGCGTTAATCACGGGACGGATGAAATTTACGGTCCCCCGTTGGTGGCCGCGGAATGTTCGACGGGAAACAGGCGGTATACAACGGTACCACGCGTATTGATATGCGGACGCTCGTGAACGGCATAGAGGATATGGTACGGGGATCGCGCGAGACCCCGCTTATTTAGAGACCCGTAGATAACTCACGGACGTGACGATGATCGATCCTGGAGACGTGGAGAGGTCGCCGAGGTTGTACACCGCGGGTGAAAGGGGTCCCAGCTTAGGCCTCGTCGATGGAGCAGGTGCGGCGCGTGAGCTCGCGTTGCAGGTGCGTGGGCCGAGGATGACGCCCTTCTCCGTGTCCGGGATTCAGTACTCCTGTACACCAAGTGGTCTCCTACTCTCCCTTTGACTGCCTTTTTGCGACTTTCTCGTTTCCATTCTCGTCTTCCCAGCTAGAAGAAAACCCCCACCTCCTTTGCGATACCGCGCGACACCGTACCTTCGCGCTTTTTCCTTCCCTCTATTATCAATTTCCCGCATTCGTGCGTCCGCTCGCCTGATTGGTAGCACAACGAGGCATCGTTTCGCTGAAGTCGATTGGCCCCACGAGTACACAGAGGCACTCGCGAGATTATCCGCTGGATAGTTCACGAACAATGGAATTTGCAATTTAAAAAACTTTAAAGTTTCAATTTGTTCAAAAATTTCTTTAAGGATCGTATATTACTGTATTTAATTTTACATACTAACATGATCGTATTTTTTACTATTTTGTCATTCAATAATTAAAATAGACATCGATAAAGTCATTTACATATTTTATATATTTTTTTTTATGTATAGTGTGAATTATAAATTTTTTTAGATATTTTAATCTTAATTGGTATAAAATAGAAAATTATGTGTAAGTATAAAGGAAAAGCAAGATATTAATAA
>JAPYYV010001331.1:0-24890 GCA_030522625.1 Copidosoma aretas | reverse complement strand
CGAAACGTCGCAACAATAAACTTGAGGAAAATCTAGACTTTGCTCTTTTATTTTTCCTCACCTCGCCTCCAACGGATCACTGATAACGCACACTGTGTTGTGGGTATTGTCAAAGTCCAAGCACGTGACGAAAACTTGATTTCCATGCCTTTGAAAAACCTTGTTAACGAGGTAGACATCTCGATTCTTTATTCTCTGTAGTTTCTGCTCATAGAAACCACCTGAAATGGGCTGATTTTTGTAATCCTTGAGATGGTACGTTGTTGGATTTATTGCTGCAAATTGTATGATTGTAAATATCTCCGATGACCAGTTGGGCGTATAGCCTTTCTCGAATTTTTGTTTTTCATTGCTTACACGCACTTAATCACCGCCTTCGATTTTGGGCTCCAATTTGATGCTGTCACATTTGAATTTTTGTAACACTTGGACTTTGTTATCTGCAACTACATTTTTCTGTTTCAAGCCAGTGGTTCGGTGTTTTTGATTGTTATATGAATTAAGAAATTATTGTAAAATATGAGTCCACTTATAGTTGCCCTGAAAACTGAACTTTTTCAACATAGCAAGCTTTAAAGTTCGATTGAATCTCTTACATATGGACGCATTGAGATTGCTTTAGGTAGAGTAGAAATTTATCTTATACATTTGCATGAGACTTTGAAAATTCCTGTTGGTAAACTCTTTGCCACGATCTGTTTGCAAATTTGTTAGAACTCTCCTTTTTGTTAATCTAGACTTCATAGCTGCAGGCACATCCTTGCCAGGTTTTCTCTTTACGGGCGCGGCCCAAGTATAATTGGAAAATACATCGATGACTGTAAGCAGATATCTATAACCCTTATTTTTACGAGCATAAGGTATCATCTCCTCTAGATCAGCTTACCATGTTTCATCCGAGCCATGGATATCAAACTTTCGACGTTGGTAGTTGCGTCTTGCGGGTTTATAAAGCTCTTTCATTACCCCCTCCATCTTTTCAACTTTATTCAGTAGTAATGTTAGATATCTGAGCCAAAATATTCTCAATTGTAGTTATTTCTCGCGGCAAACTTACTATTGATTCCGAAAAAGCGTAACTCATATTGTTGATCAATACACGTATCTTATCTTGCTTATCTGATATGAATTTTTTTTTTCTATGTGAAATAGTAAGATTTACAGCATAATAAAGCTGGATGGCTGATGCAACATTGCACAATCTTTTATCTTGCAAGTCGAATTGACCATCTGTTGTGAGCTTGTATCTGATTCCAGGAGGCGCTGGACCACCACCTTCAGACTGAGCTGATGATGCACGTCCGAATACATTAATGCCCATTTTGATACTTAAGCCAAATTATTTAATCAAACTTAATATATAATATAAGCTTCACAGAGCTTTTTAATAATTGAAAAAATTTTAATCTTATGACTTGGATTACCGGCTGTTGTTTCTGCCACTAGTAGACGTAGACGATTGACCAGTTTCTTAGGGTCATCCTAATAAATGTAATTCATTTTTGTGTTTGTTTTAGCAATTTTATAGAAAACTTAGGCGCACTTTTTTTCTTTTCTTGCTACTTGTTTAGGTGAGATCAATCAACAGAGCGATATCATTCCTATATTTTTGACTGTTGTACGAACGAGTTCTATCGTTTTCATTGAATCTTCTTTTATGCTCACTTGAAGTTTCGAAGATTCGTTTGTATTTCTCTAAATTTTCTGGTGTTAAATAAACTTCATCTGGATGCTTTTAAAAAAACAGTTATATCATTTGGATATTTTATAAAATTTATTTTAATTCCATTATTATTGAAATATATGGAATAATTTCCGAGCATATATCGTCCATTTTTATTCTAACCTAATAAATGCTGTCTAACGCTGGCTCCCTTTTATTGACTATTTGTAAGGATGGATTATTAGATACGCTTTTATTCGCATCAAGCTCCACAATATCATTATTATCATCATAATGACTCTTTTCCACAACTGTATCATAATCTTCCATAGTATCATATAAAAAAGCAATATTATTATCATTATTACCCAGTAACATTGATGTATCTATATTTTTGTTTCTGCTTCAATAGACTTTAAAGGATCTCTAGCTGGAGATCTAATTCTTTGCCGTGCACTAATTTCCTTTTTTGTTTCGTAAATGATCTTATTGAGTGGATAAGTAATGGACTTGAAAGTTTCACCAATTCGCTTCTTAAAATTATCTCTTCTGAACTTTAAAAATTGGTACTTATGTCTAACAGCTTTTCTCGCCTTTTCAACCCCATAAAGAATGCGTTTTTTCTCTCGAATAGCGTCCATGTTGATTGCTTGATGGCTGATATGATACTAATACATACTTAATTGTTCTCAGTGATATTTATACCAAAAGAGTCGAATCCTTTTCTATATCTACCATTTTCTACATTTCTATCCTTATCTATGACGACAAACTCATTTTTTCCAGATCCCGAAAACTTTACACATAATTTTTTAAATTCATTATGCGTCATATAAGTGATAAAATGATCATTATAGATGTGTTTCAAATTAATATCATCTTGTCGGAATAGTACTAAAAGATTCAAATTATCTCCTAATAAATGCTTTGGAGCTTGAGCGTATGATTAGCATAGATAGAAACAGTCAACGCTTTTGTGACGTCCCATGCAGAGAAATGCTCTTTCATTATCTTGTTTTTCACTGGCAATATCATCGAATATCATTATGAAGTTGGGCAGTGCCTCATCTGAAGATATGACTGATTCATGCTCGCTAAATGAAAAATAGTTAACGCTATCAATGGGCTCCGATAACTGATTTAGAAACTTATACTTCGGCTGATTCAACGACTTGATAAAAGTGCGCCCTAAAAGTTGGCTTTGAATATGGCAAGGGGTGTGCGAAGAGTTTTGTCCAGTGGACGGACAATTCCACTCTTGCATGGGGGGGTAGGGGGGAAATATATATATATATGTATATATATTTTAAGACATAAAAAGAGGGGGGTCAGGGGCGTTTGGGCAGCTCTCGTCAGCAAGCTGACGAGCACAGGGACGGGTTGATGAGTTAAGGTGCAAAAAAAAAGAGTGAACACAGCAAGGTTGTGGTTTTAATGCGCAGTTGAGTATATTGGCCATATGCTGCTCTTGCCACTGCTGTGTTTCTCGGTGATCGCCGAGCAAGCGGATACCGTGGAACTGCCAAGCAAACTCTTATAGGCCCTAGAGATCACTAACTTGAATCGAGTGCGGAGCTTGAAATTTTAATACGGCGCTAAGTTTGAATATTCGTAGATAAATTTATGCAAAACGATAAAAAGAAAAATATTAAATAATAATCATTATAGTGAAGGATAAGCCTGACGGTAACAGACTTTAAGTATACATAAACATATTTCAATCAAAACTCATTGGGATAAGTAGTAAGAGCTAGCAAGCTGTTTGTTTTTCCACACTTTGATAGACCACAAGTTATAGCTCTTATCGTATTGGGTAACAAATTACGATGGCGTTTTATTTTCTTATCTTGCTCAACCAATTCGTCAAAATTTACAACAGGTAGCTACATGTTCTGTTCCACAAAGCTCAGTTGACCATATGCTGACAACAACTGACACCGAAACCTGATACTGTAAATAGTATGCCTTTATACTTTAAGACATATTAGTCATCTTATCTTGCTTACCAGAAGTTGTTTAATATTCTCCAAATTATTAGTATGCTGACTTAACCAAAACGTGAAGCTATAAATAATGTGTCAGTCATATTTTAAGCTCATTTATCGCTGAGGGCTTGAGAAGTAATGATCACTCATTGTCAACAGGGTCGTGGGGTCATAAACAAACTTATTAATAAACTGCCTATAGAGCTGCACATACCAGGATATCAGTATTGTGGACCGGGCACCAAGTTAGCCAAATGATTAGCTCGTGGAAATCCAGGTATCAATCCGCTGAATCAGGCTTGCAAACAGCATGATATAGCCTATTTACCAAACCAAGAAAATATTGCAGCAAGGAACGCTGCAGACGAGGTTTTTGCAAAAAAGGCTTAGCAAAGATTCAAGGCTGAATACGCTAATTCTGGTGAAAAGCCTGCTGCGTGATCTGTAACCAACACCATAAAGTTAAAATCTTAGCTCGGCATAAAAGCGTTGTCTTTAAACGCTAGAAAAATTAGTAAGAAAAGAGAGAAGAAAATGAAAATTACTTTATAAAGCTTGATCAAAAGTTCCTTGAAATCCATGATTCAAAGTGATTGTGCTCAAAAAGTTATAAGCTAAGCGTTTAAGGGGGCGTGGCAAGCTGTGAAGAAAGCTGGTGGTAGAAAATATTTTGTAATGCCTCAAGTGTTACCTATTCGGCAAAAAATTGAAGAATTTCTGCCATACCTGATTCCAGCGTCTGCTGGTTTGAGTGCTATAGGTGCTATTACTTGTAGTGTAATGGTGCAACTAGAATTGTTAAGGCCATTAACGAGGCTACATCTGCTTGAAAACAATTGGAAGAAAGTAAGAGACATAGTGAGAAGATGTAAGCGCCATTATTGGGTAAGGGACTTTTTTAAAACTACATAGGAATAGTTTAGGTATGCATTTAAGGCCTGAAAAAGGTTTTTTTGAAAATGGGAAAGCAAAAACAACAATTTTCTTCATGTAAAACAGCCAAACCGAGCTCTCACAGACGAAGATATTATAAAATATACGAAAATTTTAAAAATACTACACTTCCGTGGAATTTTTCTAGGAAATGCTTTGCCAGTTAAAGATCCTTATTTGTACGAATCAGCCATGGTAAATCTTGTTGATAAGGACGGTCCTCACTTGGTCGCCTATGGAAAGTGAGGCGATAGCGTGACGAAGTTTCACAGCTTTGGTGAACTACAACCACCAAATGATTTAATGCTATGTTTTGATGTTAACTTTATCAAATATATTTGTGACAGATATCAGGATCTTGATACTTTCAATTGCGTCATTGACATAAAGATTATAAGAAACTTTATTTGATCTCGAGGCGCAATATTTTTCACCAATAGAACTATTACCTCCAAAAAATTACGTACTTGTATCGGTTGAGCTGCTTTCTTTCAACTCCATACCAAACATTGACGTTGACAAGAATAAAATTTATGTGGGAGAGGAGGTAATCGCCTTACTAACGGGCAGCTACGAGGTCTCTGACATTGAGGGATTTTTTCGCAATGAATTATCATACAAAAATATTACAATTAGTGTAAAACCTAAAAATAGTACGCTACCAAGTGTAATTAAGTGCCGTGCGTCGATTGATTTTTGCCCCTAGGACTCATTGGGATCAGTGTTGGGTTTTACGAAACGTCAACTTGAGGCTAACGTCGAGCACGAGTCAGATCTGCCTGTAGCGATTCTCAAAATAAACGCTTTATGAGTGGAGTGCAATATCACCGCCGGAGCATATATTCCGCCCCACCATAAGGTCCACACGATTCATAAATTTTTTCCCGCAAAGCCCCCCGGACATAAAATCATCGAAGTTCCATCGCGAATAATATATTTACCCATCTCCACCAAAAGCATGGACTATTTTTAAGTGCGCATTGTCGATCAGGAGGGTCGCTTGGCTAATTTTCGGAGAGAAGTTATAACTATAAGACTACACCTAAATGGGCTCAATTGAAAAGGGTATAGTGTACAACAGCAGAGTTGGGCAAGGCTCTATAAATGTATCAACTAAAGTGAGAACGCTTAGTCATTAACGAATCTCTAAGATTGAACGAAGCTATAAAAATAAACCAAAATGGATACAAAAATTCAGTTGTTAACCAACCACTAAAGCGGTAACACATCAAAACAAGCAGTTATTAAAAAGCATAGGTCTGAAAGTAATAGCCTGTGGTGGGAAATAACTTCTGCTCTCTTTTTCCGGCTGCAAAAAAAAGCGCGATGGAAGACCTTCTAAGAATTTAGTTTCCAGTTATCTTTGACGAATTCATTGCGTACTAGTATACTCATGCTCATCAACGCTACACATCGACAATATAAAGTAATAGTGATAATATCCGCATGTCAATTCAGCACCAAGACCTATGTCTGCTACCCTCACGCAGATCCTCACATATTTAAGGGAAATTGGTTGAAGCAGATGGTACTACAGAAAAGACGAATACTCAATTGGTGAGCAACGCCATCTGTTACTTATGTGAAATAAATTAGATACGAAATAAACGCTATAGAAATAGATAAGTGTAAAAATTCAGGTCTGATAACCCTCATAAAAAATTGGTTAACCCTCAGGCCCGATCAAGACGTGTTAAGTCAGAATACAGGTTGGAAAAGTTATCATGCTCTAAGTCTAACTGAGAATGTCCACTTTGACCTCATGACTCCTCCCAGCACGATTTTGGGTTTTGCTAAAGACTATCGTAAGATGGCTGATAATGTAAAACATGAACTTTTACTTACGAGATCCGGAAATGACTTAAATACAGTTGCTTAACACGGAATTCCCGCTGCAGTGGAAGATAAGCCACCAACTTGGGCAGAGTTAAGAGTAGTAATATCGAAGGTTAAATGGCTAATGCCCTATGCTCTAATGTCAGATACTCGCAAAATTCGTCTGCTCAATTATTTACAAAACAATAAGTCTATATCTATAAGTTTCCAAACTTTGAAGCTATTTGTATATCTGCTCCTGCATACAACATCAAAACATATATGGGCCGTCAAGACGTCAAATCAGTTGGAACACCCTCGCTATGCTATTTTAGCCTTCCAAACTGACCGCAAAAATCAGAAAGATGCGAGAAAGTTTGATCACTGTAACGTAGGAAACGTCAGACTCCATCTTAATTTACAGTATTATCCTTACGGTGATCTGAACCTTGATAAAGCGAAAAATCTATATGCCTTGTTGTATGATATCTATGCCAATTTTCAAAATTCATATTATGGTCAAGATCGCGCTACTCTCTTGAACAAATATGATTTTCTGGAAATAGCACCTATGATTGTTATCGACTGCTCCAAACAAAACCAGTCACTAAAAATGCACAAGTGTATGTGCCTCTTAAATTTAAATATCATGACAATTTTTTCGCCAACACATTAGCCTATTGCTTGATTCTACATGATCGCGTTGTTCGATATAGTCCGATGAGCGAGGACGTTAGGAAACTTATGTAAAGCTATAAAAGCTTATTTATGACTTTACTGACATCATTTATCATTAAAACATCATACAAAAAAGTCAGCAGAGCAGAAAAGAAGAAGAAAAAGAGATTAAAGGACTACAAGTAGAGTGGGCAAAATTCGAGAAGAGACACGCCGAGGTATGGGCGGAAATAGAATCGAAGGAAAAATCAGAAGATGGTAAAGATTGTGAAATCATTTAGTAAATAAAAAATTGGTTCATCGATATGTCACATAAACCGACGATAAGCAAATTCACTGCGACGAAATACATGGTGGACATGCAGGGCTTCAAGAAGCCTAGAAAAGGTTACGTGCGAAAAGAGTTAGCCATTCTCACGCTTGGTGGAGATAAACAGCCAGAAGTATATCTCTTTGAACCACCACTTTCTTACCGTAGATTAAATTAAATGTATAAACGTAAAAGCTTATGGCTTGAGCTTTGCTATCATAAATTGGATTGACAATCAGGTGATATCGACTACACAGAAATTGGCTATGTGCTTCGTGAGAATCTCAAAGATGCTAAGAAGATTTTTGTGATTGGAGAAATTAAGAAAACATGAAAGATCTTATTTTTAAGTTGTTGATATGACTGATTATCTACCGTTTGAGCTCCCAACATTGGCTACCACTTGTCCCCACCATAACAGTGCATATAAATATATGTGTAATGCCCATAATGTTAGACGGATGAAAAGGTTCTACTTCAACATGGAGTGGGAAAATGTCACCGACACTATCGTATACGTATGACACTTATGTTTTGGAGACTTCAGCAAACAAAACCTTAACGCTTACAGCTGTTTGGAGGGGGTAAGGCAAGTATGAACAAATTTAACGCATATGAACGATTGTCAACGTAGAGCGCAGCTCAGTTTATTACTTGGTATGAAACGTGACAGATACCCACTAGTACAGCAAGCTTGAGTTGTGAAAATAGATATGTTCAAAGATAATTAATCATTGGATTGCGCGTCCTCCATGCAATTTTTCTATCTTATCGGAGGATTTTTGTCGGAAAAACGATCGGCAGTCGATGCAGGGGAATGGGCTTTGCTGAATCAAAGGTAATCGTTCCATTAGACGATTAAAACAATACTTGTGCACCGTAGCAAAAAATGCCTAACGAATTTACGTTAACAGCCATAGCAAGGCCGCTTATTTGAAATCTATTATGGGACATACTGTGATTAACGTTCAAGACGACATGGCACCATCGCTTTACTTTCTTAATATGGCATGTTCAATGATGGCGTTGATGTGCGGCGCTCATAAGGCGCAAAAAGATGTATTTGGCAAGTTTTTTTGCGCACTTAGTAAAGCTCACCAAACTAAATTCTGGCCTTGCTCCTTAGTCAAAAGTCCAATTGAACTAGACAATGCATATTTTTTCAAGGCACTAGAAAGATATACGAGGGAGAAACGTAATAGAAGGTCCTCTCCTTTGATGGAATCGATGGATCCGTTATTGTTAATGCTGGTATGAATCTAAGACTTATTTTAGTGAATCTGAGAATGATAATTAGGCTAGATATATGAACGCTATTATGAACTTTTTCAACACAAAAAGATGAAAAATAAAGTATATTTTGCAATGACAGTATTTTTTCTTATCTTACTCTCCTATGAAACAAGATTTTAGGCTTCATTCACCTAATAAGCATTGAACGATCAACATGGGTCCATACGCTGGTTAATCAAGTAAATCGGGGAGCAGCAAGACCAAGGAGGATAAAGATTGTCGAAAACCTCTATTAGAGAAGCGTGTTAAGACAGCTTAACCAAAAATCAGTGGATATTATAATTCTGAAAATGTTTACTCTTATCCGAATAAAGACGGATATAAAATAATTAGAAAGAAGTAAAATATTGGCCATTGTATAGGCCATGAATTTTTTTTGTATTTTTTTTTTAAGCTTTTATAAATATATATGTTCACGCCAAACGTACACTTTTAGATTCAATTTTTAATCTTATTTTAGTTTGATATTTTCTATTCAATTTTATAGCTGGAATTCTTTCAATTTATAACGATTGCTCTATTTATATTTAAGTTCGTACTTTATCTTTTGAATGGCTTCTCACTTTTGCAATAATGTATTTGCTTTAGTAACACTTTTACTTTGATTTCGTAACAACAGTTCAACTTTTACTTTTCTTATGTCTACTATTATATTGTAACTCTTTTCTGTAAATCAAATGTATGTATATACAGTATAAGTATGGAAAATCCCTAGTATATAAGTTTGTACATATTCGAATATTATCTACGCTGTAAGGTATGAATCAGATCTGTCTCAACCTGCTACAAGTCAACACCTATTTGCTCGAGCAACCGCTATTATACACTCATACGCTATACTCAAATTAAACGCTACTAAATTCTAAACCACTACAACAACAAGTTTTCATTTTGATTCATGTTTTTTATTTTGTAACTTCCTAAACAAAATAAATAAAGATCCTTGCGTTCGGCGAGTGCTCAGCTTGACCGGAACATTTTTGGTAGCAGAGCGTAAGATTCGAAATTACGTGAGAGACATCGATTTTTCGAGAACTAAACACTACGTGCAGTACAGTGACTATTGTGTGTGCACCAGTGCCAGTGCCGTGAACTGTGTGGACATTGACGTTTGGGTTACATTTTTGCACGGTGGGCGGCATGGCAGCTACAGCTGAAATGCTCATAGCACGGCAAGGAGATTTTCAGAAAGCAATCACAAATGCTTACGCAAATTTGCAAAAGCTTGGCACAGCAAACCTTTCAAATGCTATTATCACTGTTCGCATGAACAACCTACAAATTAACTGGAATGACTTTAAGGCCAACCATCTTGCTCTTTTCTGCCTAGAAGACGATTTAAGCGAAGAGACTTACGCTGAGACCGAGGAGTCTTACCTGACCGGTCTTGCCACCATGCTGTCGCTTCTCAAGAAGTACCCTGCGCCGACTCTTCCGACTGCCCCATCGTCGTCTCAAGCTTCTGCAGCACTAACATCATCATCATCACGCAAGCTGCCCGAGATCAAGTTGCTGACCTTCGCGGGTGACTACACGCTTTGGCCAGAGTTCCGTGATCTGTTTATTTCCGATGTCAAACCACACCCAGGAAAAATTTCTTTCAGCTCTCACCTACAATTTGCATGGTCACAGCACAGTGATGTTTTTTATTTGAATGTATGTATTTCTCATTGAATACGGGTATTTTTGTAAAGATAAGGCGTTAAAACTCACCTAAAATAATCCGCGTATATAAATATTTACATAATGCATGTATATAAAGTTTTCGGCTTGCTCTGCCCGCTATTATATATAGAATCCACCAAGTATCAAAAACATTGCAAGCAATCAAATTAATTTTATAAAACCAACATATTAAAATTCGAGCGACGTGCTAGAAGTTTGCTCAACTAGTTGAGAGTTCAGTCAAATCGGAACTTGTGGTGTGTGGAGCCCGTGGCCCCCGGAAACTCAGTTGGTAGAGCAACTGTGCGGTAAGCAGTGGGTCGTGTGTTCAAACCACACCCGGGGAAGATTTTTTTCATTTCTCACGCACAATTTGCACTGTGGAAGCACAGTGATTTTTGTCATTTAGATCTATTTTTTTTAAAAAATACGGGTATTTCCTTGACGATGAGGCGCTAAGACTTTCTAAAATAATCCACGTATGTAAGTATTGATATAATACATGTGTATCAAGTTTTTGGCTTGCTTTTCCCGCTATTATATATAGAATCCGCCAAGTATTTTTAGATTTATTTGTTGAATACATTGATATAGTGAAATTTTCGCATTTTCATATTTGATGAAAAATATTACAAATACGTATACATGTAGTCAAAATGCTATATATATTGTCGTGTGTAAGTACTTCTGTATTGTGTGTATTTTTCACAGATTTAGAGTCATATCTACGCAGACATACACACGATCATACAAATACACAAATATATACATAGAACATATATATATATATATATATATATATATACACAGAGATTCTAACTTAAAAAGTCTCGTGTCAATAGCGCTATGAAATGATGATAGTAAGATAATTATGGCAGCAACGTCAATGCAATATAATGATAGTACCAATAAAAAAAATCTTATTTTGCAATGAATGTACATTGAAAAAACGTTTATGGTGGATTAATTAATTATAGTACTTCCAAAGAATATTTATTGACATATACAGATATGCATGATATAGCAATGATAAGAGTCACAAATCACTACATACGACTACAAAGGAAATCGAGGGACCTCCTAGACTTCACCCTGCACTCTAGTGTTTATCCAGGAGACGGACCCGACGACCCCGGACCATTAGGAGACCGAAAAGCACCATCTATGGTCCATGACCGACGCTCAGGACATAATAACGTTTTTTTTTTGTGAGCCAGCCGTCGATCACAGACTACCAGAACATAGATTACACGCTGGAGCATCTTGATGCTCTTGGGAGCGCTGGGAACAGCGATGCCAAAAGGGACAGAATTTGCCGAAGTACTCTAAGGCGAAGGCAGCAAGTCTTGGCTGGCAGCAGGGGTTTTATGAATGTGAGAATCAATTTTTTTTCTCCATGATCCCAAGAAAGTGATCGTTAAGCAAATGTGCCGTTGTAGCTACTGCGTATTCGCGTGCTAAACATTAAAATAAAGGTTAGCTATTCATAAAGATGATTTTTTTACTCTAATATAATCCCTAGTGTGTCTTTATGATAGGTACTTTAGTGCTACGGGCCTAATTCACTAACTTAGTCAGCCTTCTTACATAGTTGGAAGACGCTTTCTAACATTTGACAAACTTTGTCGGGAGAAAGAAAGGAGCAAAAATGTTGTAAATGCTTCTTAAAGACGTCTTTTAAAAGTTTAATTAGTGTTTTACGTCAGTGATCGTCTTGTCAATTGAGTTGAACATTAAAGTCCACACTATGTTTGTTCTGGTAAAATTCTATTGACAATAAAACCACTGGACAGCGTCTTGTAACTTGGTAAGAAGGCTGACAAAGTTAGTGAATTATGCCCCAGCCACCTAGTGGTTCCCGGAATGTCCCCTTGGCTCGAAAAGATATGGATTGGAGACATCGTAATGCCTTACTGAAGATAAGTTGTCCGTGATTTTCAAAGAAATCCTGAAGGAAATCTTGATAGAGTTTTTTTAAAAATATAACGTCCTCATCTTTAGGACACCTACAAACGCGATTACGATTGAAACTAAGTCGGAACCTACGGCAGTATTGAAGAAATAGAAGTTTTTCTTCCCGAAATTATCCCAGAAATACCTTCTTACGTCTAATAAAATCTCTGTACTAACTGCACCGAGAATATTGGTGTACTTTGACACTCTCCGCTCTTCTGAAGGGGCAAGCATATTCAGAACTTGCATTGGAACTCTAGGGATAGGAGTGATGTTACGACTTTAGGCTGTTGAAGTCTTGCGTCTTCTGATTTCTTGTAGTTGCGATTGATATTAGGCCGTGTCTTGTTAACTCCTTCATTCCGCACGAAGTGTCAAAATTTCTAAAAGGTACACCTATAAGTAAAAATATTCAAAAAAATGATTTCAAGATAGGTAAAGTCATGATCACATATATAAATGACTCTAATAGCATTACCCTATAAAAATTTTTTCAACCTACGGCACGCAGCCTCTGTACGTGATGGAATCCGCTATGTTTTTAAAACAGCCCTTATTTAAATAAACATCGAATTTTGATGAATTTCGTTCATACTCATACTAAGTAAGTTCGACTAGTCAAATTAAAATTATTGAGGAGACGAAAAAAAAACCACCTCGAGTAAGTTAGTCTCAATTCTACGAATAAAGGCCCTAAAGTATACCGAAGAGTATGGAGCAGGATAAATTCTAACAACATGAGGCATTTGTGAAGTACTGTATACTTTTAGTACTGTGATATTTATCTAAATATATTATATCTAATAAAACTGGAAAAAAAAATATTTTAATTTTGCGTGAAAAAGATTATTTTTGAGAAATTGAAAAAAGTCGCTCTTCTCTACAATATTCCTTGGAGAAGCCTTGAACATTTTCCAGACTTAACATTGTGATGTCCCTGATTAGCGTTATTTGTCAAATGTATGATGACCATGGACATATAAAGTATAGACCGAGCAGTCAATGCTATAACGATAAAGTTTGAGAGAATTTAGCTGAATAAGTAATGTAGGCTATCTATCTCTTTTGTGTCTGTATAGTGAGCCTAGCAGCCCTTCTCCCAGGCCTAGTAATGGACTAATCAGAGCAAAGGTGAATATTCAAAAATTTTCAGCAATCGTAGAGACTGTAACAATATGTTGACAAGGATAAAAGCTGGAGAGAACCAGCCCAGAGCTTAAAATTTTTTCGCTAAACGAGCTAATAAGATTCTTTTGGACCAGCGTTTAAGGGTTTCACCGACATCAAAATTAAACTAAAAATCGTCAGTAGTTGAGTTCCAACATAATCCAAGGACTTAAATAGTTGCACCACTTTCCTTCAAGTCTTTTGATTGAGAGAATATAGAATCAGACGGAATATTAGACAATACGTCTGGACAGTTCGACGACCACTTCCTCATTGAAAAGCCACCAAGCTGAGTCGAATCAAGAAATTCTTCGTTTTTGGCGTGAACTTCTTCTAAGGAGTGCCCACCAGGAAGACAGTTGTCTGCATACAATTCTTCATGTATAATTTTACTAGCTATTGGATAAGAGGTTGAGTAGATACAAACTAACTGTCTCAGCACATAGGTCGCTAGAAAGGAGGAACCTGCCAAGCCAGAAGTTACTGTGCTGAACAGATAAGTTTTTAGTGGCACAGCAGGGTTAGATCTTCAGAGAATAGCTTGATAAACCTGATCTGTTGCATTCACTAATAATATACTCTTCGATTCTAAATCCACTGGAGATGGGACAGGACCTGACAAATGCCACCCTAACTTACAAGACAAAGCTATTGGTTGATCATCACAGCTCTCGTAAACATCATGGTTGATAATTTAGGCATGACCGGGAGCATCAAGCAACAAATAAATTTGGTCAAGACTATGATATTGAGATATAATTAAAATCAACCAATCATTTAGTAATTGGGGACCAGAACAAGGTTATTTGCAGAATCACTAATGCGTTAACATCACAAATAAAATTCGAGTAACAATGTGATTAAATAGTAAAATTGACAGAATACTTAGCCGAAGCAACTACTTGATAGCCTACATCGCAAATAGAAGTATTTGACGGCTGCTTTTTAAGGCACAAATGATCTGACAAGGACTTTGCAATTATGCAACTTCAAGAGCCCTGGTCGATTAGAGCCCTTGCCTTAGATTAGAGCGTAATTTGCGCTTATGTTTATTAACCTAAGAAAAGGGTATTGTTCGTGTGGCAAGGGTCATTCACTACTATATGCACTTATAACGTTTAACGAGGTACTCTCCGAGTTTGAATCGGATGGCAACGAACTTACATCCATCGAAAAATAAATGGTTGATTTTGATTTTCAGCTAATAACAAAAAACAGTTAATTTATTAGATTAAGTTTGATTTTAAATAAAAACATAGTGTGATTCAATCTTAAAACCTGAAGCATACAATACTCAAACGATTCTGTTCTTTTATCACTACGTAAACGTTTCAAAATAATATGTTGAGTAACGTATCAAAATATATATATGTATATATATATATATATATATATAGGCTGATCGCAAATGAACACTTGTGTAACGCGAGGCAGTTACATATAATGTTATTGCTAATAAACTTAATAATATCAACAACTAAAGTTAACAAGTGCACTGTAGCAGGTAATTAGATAAATGAGGTTGAGACCCGAACCAGCAATAGCACACCGGATATTCCGACGACCACGACGAAAAAGGCCCGCAGCAGTCAGCAGCAGTGGGGGCGAGCACAAAGTATCCCGCAGAGAAGAGGCTCGCAGCAAGCAGCAGTGGGGGCGATCACGAGGTGGCCCGCAGAGAAGAGGCTGCAGCAATGAGTAGCGGGGACAAGTACGAGGTGACCTGCAAAGAAAAGTCCCGCAGTATGCAGCAGCGGAGGCGAGCATGAGGTGTCCCGCAGAGAAAAGGTCTGTAGCAAGTAGCAGCGGGGCCAGCACGAGGTGGCTTGCAGAGAAGAGGCCCGCTGTAAGCAGCAGCAGGGGCAAAGGTATCCGTCGAAACTAGCAGCAGCTACAGCGATGTCTCGATCGAAGGGAAAAAATGGCGCCGCGGCTACACGGCAATGCTTGAAATGGTTTTTGTGAGCCGAGCGCTATAGGTATGTTGTGTAAGATCACAAAACGTGGCAGCGAAAGCCTGCCTTAAAGTGAGCCGTGCGCTATTAGTGTATGCGTGTGAGAAGAAAAACGGAAAACGTGCCCACGCGTTGACGGCATCTGCCGTCGCCCTCGATGCACAAGGAGAAGGCAAAAGCCAAAATAGCTGTCTCCTTGTGCAGACACGTGGTCTTAAAGATATGGATTAACTTAACTATTCGATAATTATTGAAAACATTTGTCAATAACATTAAGAAAAAAATTTTACTTGCAGCTTCTCTATGTAATAATTTACATTTATTTAAGTTTATTAATTTGGTAATTTTAAGATAAATAAATTATTATTAACTTAATTTTTACAATTTTTTTATAATTTTTAAGCAATATTTTATACTGTTCTTATCTTTTCTTATTGTTGGTTTATCTATACCAGGTTCTATGGATGAATTATTTTATTTTTATCGAGTCTTATTCTTCCAAAAAGATTTTTTTGGGGAATAGGATGCTTTTTCCATTACATTACAATTATGCGGTACTACATAATGTTTAATATTCTAATTTTATGCAAGGTAAGTGCATATAGTTTTTATCTTTAAACACCACTTAAAACTATTCCATATGACTAAATGTATGCATTTCAATGATAATTGCATCGCTTCTACCATACCTCATTGTGGGTTATTTAAAATATCTTTTTATACAAGGTACATGGCTGATTCTGCCTAGACTCTCTCGAATTTTCCATAAAAATTGTTTTAAAAAATAAACATTAAAAGCATTTTTCCCAAGCGATTCTACCATATTTATATCCACTACAACTATACACATCGATTCCACTAAGAAATTTTTTGGTCAAAATATGTGTAGCACTATTAAAACGTAAATTGTAGTCAATTTTTGAAAAAACATATGCTTTTTGTACGTCTAAGAAAGCTTTTTGTATAGGCAGAGTCAGTAGATAATACTTTTAGGTTTTCGACGTGTGTACCCGCAGGTTAGTTGTATAAGCTCCTTGTTCTTGCAGCAGAGATCAAGAAGTGGAAAACCCGAAAATCGACAGTAGACGAAAAGGACATTAGGCCCTGTTTCTCGCAAATATTATTCAAAAAACGACTTTAGATATTGTTTTAATGAATACAGTTAAATAAGCGCCACGCTTTAAATTAATTCTGACATATATATTTGTACCAGCCATCCAAGGACGCACGTAACAGCTGGAATCATCGATGAACAAATTACTCCGAAATCAGCCTCATCCACATATCCAGCAAAGAAATCAGCCACTCCTACATATATTGTCAGTCGTAGAAGTATTACTTTATACTTGGGTGCCCAAGCACCATCTATCTTTTTTTTATAGGAGATCGTTTAACTTGCTGAACGCTTAAAAAGCAGATCTATTCATGATTATATTGTTTTACTTATATACAGTTGTAGTGGTAGATTCGTTTAAAACAGGACTTTTTAATGAGCAGACCCTTTAAGTACAGAATCCATCCTGTGGTAGTATTTTATGAATTTTCGTTTAAATGCTGGATCCTTTAACTCTTTGATTTTTTTACAAGCTGATCATCTTACTGACAGGTCGTTCAAGAAGAATATCAATGCAGCAGCAGACTGTTCCTGTAATCCAGCGTCTTAATAGCATATCGGTCTACAACCAGATATTTTAAGTGGAAAATTGTTGCAGAAGGGCATTGTTCTACTGGCATGTAATGTAAGTGAAAAATTACTTCAGCAGCAGATACTTTAAAAAATATTTTTCTATTTCAGCCGATCGTTTTACAGGCAGATCCTTTACAAGCAGATCATCTCTCGTGCAGATTGTTTTTCTCGCAGATCGTTTACTGGCTGATCGTTTTAAAAGCATTTAATTTTACTCGCACATAGTTTTAGCAGCAGATCGATTCATGGTGATCTTATTCCATTGGCAGATTTTGAAGGAAAAAAAATACTTTGGTACTCTTAACAGTACTTCGGCAGCCGAAGTTCCTATATCTTTAATGATTGCTCATACACTTTAGAATGCCTTTTTTCAAAGCTTTTTCTAACTATAAAATACCTTTAATTTACAGTTGTTAGAATAGCTTAATTATAGTTAGTTATAATGTCACTAGCTGTACCTATCGTGGCTCGCCCGCAGTAATACGCATGAATAAGATCTTGTAACATTGACTTAAAAACGTCTGTTAGTAAATAAGTTCGCTATCTGCAGTAGTGATGGTCTGCTTTACTCTCTTGCATAACAAAATAGCGTCAGAATTTATCGCTTCTTACTACAAAAATAATAGTGCGAGAGTAATGATGCAACTCTTAACTGATAAACTATTCGATTAGGAATTTATTTTAAGTGTATTATTGATATTTTTTTATGAAGTAGTTACTTGTATTGAAAAAAGGTTATGTTCATTTTCAAAAGATAGGTTACCCATTTCTGCAAATATTTTTTTGCATTTTCCATTGTAGAATATAAATCTTGTTGATGTAAACTTTTTCATCATGATCATTACAGAAATAGAGATATGATTAACAAGAATATAAGAATTTAAAAATTAAAACAATACACTACATCATACCAGTAAACAAAATTGAGTTTTAGATATTTGAAAAGCAGTACTTATACTTCCATGCTCTGGAAGAGAAGTATATCCCACGATGGAAACGTCTGGGCACAGGCACAGGACAGATAAAACAGTAGTTCTAGTTTGCTCAACTCATTATCATCTTGTCGTATTACACCAAGAAAAATAAAAGTAGGCTAGCTGTCAGTTGATATTAGTTACTAAGAGTTGGTACATTTTAACTCACATAATATGACATTTTTACAGTCAGTATGATTTTTATTTTCCTCATTTTTATACGATAATAACATAGTTATGCAAATTTACATCCTCAAATGTAGCCACTAAATAACCTAACCTTTGTTATTTGACGTGCAAACTTTTGGCACTTCGTATAAATGTTAAATATTATCACTTTAATAGTAAATTATTACTAAAAAAGACAATCAATTTATGCTACACATTCTAAACTTATGAATTTACATTTCCAGTATACTCGTTACTTTGATGATACTCTAAATTTGAAATGGACTAGTGATAGGCTTATTTGTTCTTACTATGTATATGGGCACGTCTAGTGATCATATACTGAGTGATCAGCCAATGCTTACCTTAGATAACCAGATGATTTCGACACAATTCAAACCATCGTTCAAAGCATCATTACAAGCATAGTATGGAGATTTAAATTAGGTATAGGTAGTAGATTTTATAACAAATGATCAAAAATATGACGCATCGATGGTTATTAGTCGATGGTTTAAATTGTATCAAAATCATCTGGTTATCTAAGGTAAGCATTGGCTGATCACTCAGTATAAGATCACTAGGCACGTCCAGTAAGAGCGGGCAACCTTTAGCGTGCATTGCATTTTTCGCCTAAGCACGCTGTAAGCCCTCGTCCATACTGGCTAGAGGAAAAAAAAATATGCAGATCTATATATTTTGATCGGTTCTTTGTGATTTTTGAATAAACATAAAACGATACAAATAAAGTCACATTTTTTATTGATAATAATTACTTTTAATTCTTTGTTAAAACCGTATTTTTGAATTACCCTCTCTTGACCCGTCCCGAATAATCGTACAACTGAAAAAAAGGCTTCAGACACGTAACAATTAATCTTCTATAATAGGATATTGTAGTGATAATGCACTCAAAAAATTCTACTCTACTGTTACCTTACTATTACCAAAGTAATATGGCACCATTATTGTACATCAATATCGACGATGTCTTTCTGCAACATGGTAAAAACTAGTTGACATTACATAGTCTAAATAGCTTCATCGGATTATTTGAACTCTGTATTTCCCTATATTGCAAGACTATTTCTGTAATTTATCAGCAATCGCACAATATTTTAGAAATTTCGTATTATTGCAGTAGTATTATGGCAACTTTAAATAATATGCGTGTACCTATTAAAAAATTACCATGCCATAGATATATAGGCGCGTCCAGTGAGAGCAGGTCTCCTTGCACGTGCGGCGCATCTTTCGCCCAAGGACCCCATGGCTCTATTCGGAAATGATGATATGGTCAATTCAAATGTTGGTACCTACCCCCACTCCTACTTAACTAACCGGCCGTGTGTTCGCTCATGTAAACATAGTAAATCAGCTGATTGTTGTGTTGGAGCCTGTTTTCACGAATTTTTCCGACTCACATCAGCGATCAGCTGATTTACTATGTTTACATGTGCGAACACACGGTCGGTTAGTTGAGTAGGGGTGGGGGTAGGTACCAACATTTGAATTGACCAAATCATCATTTTCGAATAGAGCCCTTGTTCAACTCGCTCGTACGGGCTGGAAAAAATCTAAAAAAATAATTAAAAAAAACAAATTGATAGATTTTAATCTGCTCTTTATAATCGTGATATTTTCTTTTATTTAAAAACCTTTCTTTGGGGTGAAAAATAACTTCAAACTTCATAACCTTTCTCTGGGATTTGCCACAATTTAAAAAAAAAATTACGTGAATCAAAAGAGCAATACTTGGAGAACACCTCTACAAATTTTACAGAGTGGAAGAGCATGAAATGCATTGATAACAATTATGTAAAGACGTTGACATTGGATTGGCCACGCTTGACAGACAACTATGTATCTGTCTCTCCTAAAAGAATCAGTTACACGTGACTGTCGACAGAGGAACTCTTGATCTGATTGGTTGAGACTAGCTGACAGGGGGATAATTCAAAAACAAGAATTTAAAAAATTGAATGAAAAGTAAATGAAATATAAAAAAATAAACACTCACTGTTATAAAGTAGCTAATGATTCTATTTTTCTTGAAAAATAATGGAAATTATTGTTTGGTTAATAATTGGGGGTTGGCGTGCGAAGCGTGCAGGGGGCGAAGCCCCCTAGTAGTATAAGTAATAGACTCACTGGTAACTAGGAAGCGCTACACAGCTGCGCACGAAGGGAGAATTCGGGTTTTATGTCAGAAACCTAATGTCTCAAAAAGGAAAAAAAAAATAAGAAAATTCATGTTGAAACGTAAAGCTTAGTTAATAGCGAATAAAAAAACAATAAAGAAATTAAGAACATAAAATCTTAACCTCCAAATTATCAGAATAACCTCAACCTAAATTTTTTTTTTTTTTGAAACAGAATTAGAAAACGAAGGCTACGTTATCATTTAAATAATTATTTCTCCAACATAATATGCTATTACGACTAAATTTTAACTTGTGTTGCCTTCAACATAACCTAAAAGCCTACACAATTTCTATTTTTTTATGTTCAAAACCCTATATGTCAAGAAGAAAAACATAGAACTAAAAAATTCTTTTTGAAGCGTAAAGCTTAGATGATAGCAAATAGAAAAAACTATAAAGCAACTTAGAACGTCAAATCCTGACCTCCAGATTTTAGAATGACCTTAAATAATTTTTTTTTTTTGAAACAAAATTAGAAAGCGAAAGCTGAAATATTAGTTCTGTAGAAGTAAGTGATGTTCAAAACAATGTAGGATTCACGTTGTCGGCTCAGTATACCTATATATTTTGATTGTTCACCTCGATCTCAAGGTGTAATTCTCTTTATCAGTACACCTTTTCGAGAAGATGTACTGCATTATACATGCAGAATGCATGGCCATCGCTGACGTGTACACAAGGCATGCTGAATAACACATACAGTCAGGGATGTTAATGTACCAGCCGAGAGGACTGGACGAGACCAATAGATGTCCGATAGCATGCAATGGAAAGAGATGAATTGCAACCAACTGACTAGACGAAAGGACTGGATGTATTGTACACCCTGGCTCTTGTGTATGTAGTAACTAAGAAGACGATACAGTGATTAGATGAAATAATTTAAAGCTTATTTAATAATTTACAATTAAGAAATCCCATTAAGTTTACAGATTGAATCTATTAATTGAGATCTTTAATTTCTTATTTAAGAAGCCAATCGCCACGCTGCCGAGTTTTACGTGGACATGTCCACGTGAAATCCATGCTAATTCTATGTGGAGTCCACGCAGAATTTGGCAACGGGCTGGATCATCGGGTTGAATAACTAAGGATCGATTTGTTACCTAAAAAGTCCATTGCCTCATTGTGTTCAATTATTTTGACTTAATATGTCTTTAGCTGACGATAGATTTCAAGGTATTATATGAATGTAATATTCATAAATACGTATTATATACCAGAGCTACTTGGCTTCCCAACAGTTGAGTAGGTCCGTATGATCGGAAAAATTTAGCCGACTCTAAAAAAAAGTTATTTGTATCTCGAGCAACCAACACTGAGTAATCTAGTCTACTGGCTGCATGGACTTCTTAAGATGCAAACTAAATATGTAATGAGAAATAGTAAAGCCCGTCCATGTTATTAGGTAAAGGTGTAGATAATTTATTTAATTAGAACCGCGGTCACCCAGGAATATTTTGGTACTCAGTAAGAATAACCTAGTGTAGTAATAGTTTACTAAAAAATCAAAACGACAGGCATAAAAACTATTCTGTTACATAGTATTGATTGCTTGAAACATGAATAGCTGATTTATTCTGCAAAGTTCATGTTTTCAAAAGTATTCGGTGACTCAGTATTAATAAGATAGCATATAATTATTATAATAAATTATCAAAATTATTAGTGTTCATAGGGTTAGTCAGTAAAAATTATGTAAAATATGAATAATTTATTTATCAAACAAAAGTAGATATACTGAAGCGTATAAAGTGGCATAGTATTGATTACTTTGGTTGTAATTTTAGGCTATGTAAAAGACTAAAAACGTGACCAATTCGTAAAAAAAGATGTTATCTTGAACAATGGATCTATCTCAAGGTAGTTTTTGTTTATTTTTTAGATTCTATAATGTATACACTTAACAGCATGCATAAAAACAACAACTTCATAGAAAGGATATAGCATATATTGCTTCAACTTTGATATTAAAAAGTTACACAAGTATAAGTAGCCCTACCATCCGAATTCCTAGCTCAACGTATTTAACTCTAGCCCTACCGGTGTGGGGTCGGCAGTTCCTGCTCGGCACGATGCTCCAGACGTAATGGATATATGAATCGTTAAGCCAACCGTATCAATGTGGCCTGGTAGCACGGGCGTTATAGCTGAGACAGGCACCGGGAGATCTGACGGCAGACGGGTGCTCAACGGTTGGAGTCCTGGGTGGTGAGATGGCACAGGCAATTGCAGTAGCTGTTGTTGACCAGCAGTTATTTTAGGCCGTGGCCAACACTTAGTCGTACACACACTGTCTTAAACTTTCTCACGCACGAGTTTTCCTAATTAAGGAATCCCATACACCACGTCTACACAGCACACAGACAAGATCGAGACTGTCTCTCTTGCCGGCTCGCATGTACTCGTTGCCCAAGTATTACCGTGACATATATCTATCAGTGCACCGGAATATCAGCTGTTGCGAACTCTCTCGAATGTTAGCAGTATTGCTCATAGCAAAAGTAGGTAGGGTCAGATACAGGGGCCTAGGAAGGAGTAGGACTGTCAAGCATCTCACCGCCTCTCCTCTTGTCTGCTTAACTAGATATTACTACTATGACACGGATTCGCCACGTCACAAACCCCCTTTACAAACCTTGGCTCTACACCGGGTAATCGAATGTCCCAAAGGGTGAACGTCTGACTTTAGCTAAATATCCTATTTAAACGGACGTGTACGGTGGTGTTGAGTAAATGATTGCGTTATGTGGAGTAAGTCGTCTTCTACTTCCGGAACTTAGGCAGGAGATACTGATCGGCCTTAATGGCGGCCTTGTTTGTGTATAAAACGGTATTGTATGATGTGTTCGTGGAATATCCTAACTGCTTGCCCTATAGTCGGATAGTATGGTGCAGATGTACACGCATGTCCTTCCAATATAAAATAAACCGAGGACAGTATTGACTCTGCGATACAAATTTATAATCATATTTACAATCAAAGAAATTAAAACAAATATATAATGATTGCCTGTACAGTGGGAGCAAGGTCACTTTCTTTTCCTGCATGAGTAAATGATAATAAAAAAGTAACAAACAAAAAAATTCTCTCCTTCTCTTTTTAAAAAAAAAAGACCGTCCTTTTTAAGGTAGTCAGAGCCGTAAGGGCCCTTCCTGGCTTCCACTGTTAGTGCCATAGTGCGGTTTGCACTTTACAATGACTCTTACCTACCCTTTGGTACCTTTCGTGCCCAAACTTAGCCAATACCTTGGCTGGTAATACGCTAAGTACGCAGCTCCGCTTAAAGGTTTTTCACAGTGGAAAAACAAGGCTGGGCTAAGGAACAAACAGAGAAATGAAGGGAAACAGGAAAAGTGTACGTTATCAGCACATGTGTGGGAGATATCTCGTGCCACCGTCTGCTGCCAGTAAAATATAAGTAATGGTTGCTTAAGGTATTTGTTTCTTTCTCGATGTAGAGAAGTGGTTTAGAATTATTTTGAAAAATAAGACACATCTTAATTATTTTTTTTCCTGGGTGATCATGCGGAAGATAACACATGGTTCCTTCGCATTACCCTATCCCCTAACGCCAGCGACTATGCCCTCCGCCCCCGGTTGTAGTATTTTGCCTGTTTCTCTCGATGATCAAAGTGTTTCACAATTAAATCCCTAATCATTTCTAAATATCCAATCCTATTGGCCCATAATGTCGTATCAGTCAAGTCTAACTGCGCGTCCGGTGTATCCTGGCTCGGAAATGCTACAGGTGGCGGATTGCGACTGAAATTTAGGAATGCTGTGGTTAACTTTGTGGATGCCTGCTCCATTGTATTTATTGTGAATGCAAATTCATGCAGATGTGCATCCCACAACCTATGATCCTTAGCTAAAAACGAGTTGATCATCGGGTTAAAGGAGCGAATCACACGCTCAGCTGGGTTGGCCTGTGCACGATACAGTGGATCGGTAGAGTGTTCGATCCCATATATTTTGCACCTATCTTTTAATTCTCCATCCACAAACTCTGTATTGTTGTTAGTTAGAATATATTTCGGTTTACCTCATCTGTAAAATACCAATTCCTCTACCGCTTTCCGTTTGCTCTTTCGATCTGCCTTCCGGAGTGATTTCAACTCAACATACTTGGTAAACAAATCTTGAATGATAAGTATATACGAGGTGTGTCCGAAAAGTATCCGACCTGCGTTCATATCTCCGCGTTGGTGCTATTCTTCGGCATCCGGGTCGTGGCATCCTTCGAAGTCGTCCCCATTTGATTGAACCACACGCTCCCAGCGGTGCTTCCACATCTTAATGCAGTCCTTGAACGCAGATTTTGGGATGGCCTTCAGCTAGCGCGTCGCATTACTCTGAATCGTCTCGATGTCATCGAACCGCTTTCCTTTGAGCGCCATTTTCAATTTTGGGAACATCCAAAAGTCGCAGGGAGCTAT